>MXQC01000067.1:0-69063 GCA_002094185.1 Zhuliangozyma boniae
GAGGGGGGGGGGGGGGGTGGTGTTGTGGGTGGGAGTGGGGGTTGTGGAGGGAGGGTGGGAGCATGGGGGTGGGGGGGTGTGGTGGGGGGGGGAGGGGTGGAGGGGGGGGGGTGTGAGAGGCCACTGGCGCTGCTGCCTATGCCACCGCCGTCGCCACCCCTTCTTCATCGCCGTCAGCAACCAGGGAGACAGCCAGGTGAAACACGCATTCTGCATCTCCCTCGTTATCTCTCTCGCTCCCTTCTACTCCGGTCCCCCACGGCCTTAATTTGCCTCTATTGGGAGAAAGAGCAGCTAATCTATTATCATGGTCACGTCGAGGAGCCGGATCGGCTAAATGGTTCCACGCCCACACGCCGATCACTTGTCACATGACCAACCCCACACCTGGGACGCGGCATTTTTTCGTCATCGCTGCGGTTTTGTTTTCCTTATTAGATTCCGCCCCGCACAAATAAGCACCACCTCACCAATAAGCAACCACCACAGCTTTTAGTGGCCGGCGCCAACCACTCGGCAACTATGATATCATGCAGCTCCACCATTGATAAACGTCTGAGGAGGAATGGTTGCTGAGAAATGTCGCATTGTTTGATCTTCGCTCCCCCCACAAATCACCAGCTGCCCTAAAGTAGCCCGGGGGCGATTAAAAATATACACTTTCTTTTTTGCGGTGCTGTTTCTTTTTTGCGGTGCTGTTTCTTTTTTGCGGTGCTGTTTCTTTTTTGCGCTTGTTATTGGCTCGCCTTTTGGCCATCCTCCATCGAAATATCAGCCCATCTTCCCTCTTCTTTCCCGTAAGGGCGTGGGGGCACCGAAGACGGTACCACGGACCGTTCATTCTTAGAGACACGTTGATCTTCTCTGGGAGGAAAAGATGTGCGAGGGGAGCTGGTGTTTTCTGTGGTTTTTATGGGGAAATGGAGCAAGAGTTTGGGAAAAGTGTGGTGGTCACATGATCAAGAGCAAAAGTAAGAGTGAGAAAAGAAGAGGAAACGATCACCATAGCCCCCTCCTAGTTGGGTGCGTTGGCAAGGGAAGTACACAGAACATGACATAGCAGACTGCAAAGTCACTGATGGTATTATCATTTTCTTGTTCTGCTAACATCAGCAAATTGGTTTCATGGTCTAGTCGGTTATGGCATCTGCTTAACACGCAGAACGTCCCCAGTTCGATCCTGGGTGAAATCAGTTTTCTCTTTTTTGCAAGCCTGTTGCACCTGCACCTCAATGCAAGCTCCACCGCCTCTTTTTCCCACCACGCCTTTTTTTGGCGACTACAAAGAACCATCTATCCACACACATCACCCATGCGCCCCATTCTCCAGAAACGGCTCCTCTCGCATACGAGACAGGCTCTCTCCACGGTCAAGCTCACGTTCTTTACCAAGCGCCAGTGCATGCTCTGCACCAACGCCAAGGAGGTCCTCCACAAGACCTTGCAGTCGCCAGCATTGCAAGACGCCGACATTGCCGTCACTACCATCGACATCATGCACCCTGACAACCAACAGTGGTTCGACAAGTACTGCTACGACGTGCCCGTGTTGCACATAGACCGCGCCAACCAGGCCAAGCCCGTGAAGTTCATGCACTACTTTTACGAGGATAAGATATTGGACGAGCTTAGAAAATAAAAACAATAGCAAAAGACACCACCACATTTTTATTTGCCCTTCTTGGGAGAGTCGGTGATGGTGTACATGGAAAAAATATCGTCGAAGCCATCACCCGCATCCTCCTTCTTGGCAACAACGCGGTACTGCGGCTTGAGATTGGGCTTGGGCTTGGGCTTGGGCTTGGGCTTCTGGGCTGCTGTAGCTTTTCCAACAGCAACAGCCAGCTTCAACTTGGCCCCAGTCTTGGTGGATGAAAACGCTGGCTGGCCACCCTGCTCACGAGTAGGGTGCCGCAGTTTTTTCACCACTTTGTCCGCGTTCCCCGCTTTGCCCGCCTTAACCTCATGTGTAGTTGCATCGCCGCCCGATGGGCGCGCCCTCTCCAATTGACGACACTTGGCTTCGAGCGTCTTGTTCAGCGCACACGCCTCTTCGGCGTGCGCAGTTCTCTCGACTAGCGCCCGCTCCAAGTCCTGGTTCTGCGCTTGCAACCGCACCACGGCATCCCGCAGACCCTCCTTCTCCGTGAGCAACTGCTCCAATTGACGACACTTGGCTTCGAGCGCCTTGTTCAGCACACACGCCTCCTCGGCGTGCGCAGTTCTCTCGACTAGCGCCCGCTCCAAGTCCTGGTTCTGCGCTTGCAACCGCACCACGGCATCCCGCAGACCCTCCTTTTCCGTGAGCAACTGCTCCAATCGCTCCTCTACCCGCTGCTTCTGTTGCGCCAATTCCACCAGCTCTTGCTGGAGACGGCGGCGCTGCTCCTGTTCCTCCACAAACGCCTTTTCAGCCGCACAAAGACCCTTGTGCGCCTCGTCCAAGTCGCGAAAAATCTGTGTCCGTGTCTCAGACTCGTGCTTCAATTCTGCCTCCAACTCCTCCTGGCGTCCACGCACCATACCAAGCTCATTCTGCATCATCTGCGCAACCTTATCCGCCTCGCCCACCAACTCTACAACCTTGTTCTCCATCGCAGCTTTGCCCGCTTCAATCTGCCGATAAAGATCGGCTTCGCGCACCGCAATTTGCACGCGGTGGCGCTCAAACTGGGCCCGCTGCTCTGCAAAAGTCTCCTGCGCATCGGCTCGGCTTTGCTTCAACTCGTCAATTGTGGCATCCCTCGCTTCCAACTCCTTCCTCAAGCACTGCTCGTCGTTGCTCGCCTTTTCCCGTGCCACTTCGTTCTTCTTTGCAATGTCGAGAATCTCTAAACCAAACTGGTAAATCTCGCCCCTGAGTACCTCAATGGTTGCTTCCTTCTCCGCCAACATTTCCTTCTGCTCCACCCCCTTTTGCTCTAGATCCTGCTTATATTCAACAAGACGCACAGAGTCTTTGGCCGCTTGCGCCTTTGCTGCCACGAGTTCACTCTCCCTTTCGGCGAGGGTCTTCTTCAACTCGTCATTCTCCTTGTTGAGCTGGTCAAGCTGGTTCTCAAGGCCGGCCACGGTCCCCTCTGCCTCCTTCCTCTCTTCAACGCACCTGATAACTTTCTCCTTAGCCGTTTCAATCACATCCATAATATACGATCCAAGCTCCCTGTTCTTGCCACCTTCTGCATCAAACATCGACTGGATCGACTCGGTCGCCTCATCTCGCGCCTTCTTGTCATGGTCGATAATATTGTCTCCAGTGTTGTCCACGTATTCCATTAAATCGTCAACCGCGCCTTCAACCACCTCTTTTATCTCCTCTCTCAAACAACCTTCGGCATTCTTCCACCAATTATTCATCCAGTCAAGGCCCCTATTCTCAACAGTTTCGTCAAAGAACCCCTGAAACCACACCTTGGTTTCCGCGGCAGTCTTCTCCCCGGACTTGGCAAGGAGCTCTTCCATCTTGGTGTATACGTCCTCCATAATCTTCTTTTGTGCATCAAACACCTTGCGCTCGTTCTGCAAGGCTGCGTCCAACAGACTCTGCAACCGTTCCAGCTTCATCTTTTCTTCGGAAAAGTTGCCCGACAAGTCGTCGAGTGCCTGCTTCAAGCTGGCAATCTCCAAGTTCTTAGTCTCGAGCTTGGACTGCACCTGCGCCTTCAACTCCACCACGCGGTCGCGGTAGCTGAGGGTGCTGGCGTCGCACTTTTTCAACTTGGCCCGCAACTGCTGTACCAACTTGACATGTCCATCGTGCTTCTCTTGCATCAGCCTCGCCCCTGAACCCAACGCATCAAGCTTTTCCTGCATCCTGGAAAGACTACAAGTAGCACCAACCACGCTCTCCTGCATGCGGGTAACCAGGTTCCTGCTCTCCCCAAGCTGCTTGTCCTTCAGCGCCAACTCGTTCTTGTACTGCGCCACTTCGTTGGTCAACCGCATGTTGGTATCCTCCAACTGACGCAACAATGTCTTGTAGCTGCTGGCGAGCGCCTCTTCTTGGCCCGCAGTGGGCGCGAGGGTGGTTTTCTGCTTCTTTACTGGTGGCTGAGGCAACTCGTGTCCTGCAAGGTGGTAGTGACGAGTTTGGTGCTGTTGGTGCTGCTGGTGCTGCTGGTGCTGTTGGTGCTGGCGCTGCTGTTGGTGTTGAGGTTGGATTTGTTGGTATAGAAGTGGGATTTCAGAAAACTGTTGGAGGGGCTGGTGTGGAGTCGCCGTGACATTCTTCTTGTACAAGGACGCCGCAGTGTCCCTTGGCATGACAATTGTAGGTTTCTTTACCAGCTTGGAAAGGGAATGCTGTCCCATGTCGTTTGCACCGGCCCGGTGGATCTGCGGTGTCACCAGTTCTACTCTTTCCGACACGGCCTGGGTCGTAGCACCCACTTCGCTACTGGTGGTGATCGCTAGCGCCCTCTGCTCGACCGGGGAATCCACTGGCTGGGCTGGCGGCATCACCTGACTGTCAAAAAGTTCTGGTTCCCGCAGTAGAATACTGGCATGGCTAGCATCTGAATCCTCTGGCGTCGCCGACCGCACATTATTCACTCCTTCCCAGGTGTCAACAGCCTCCTCGTCGACCTCAACCTCGTTGTCTGCGCCCTCTTTTGGTGAGGTAGGTTGTGGCTTGGCTGCGGTGGCTGCGGTGGCTGCGGTGGTTGCAGTGGTGGTTGTGGCGGTGGTACTGCTGGTATTTTGCTGGTGATGAAACTCGATGTCAAACTCGGTCGCCTCAAACAAGCTGTCGTTGCTGTTGGCAGCAGTGGCAGCAGCATCAACCGCCACCGGCACACGCACGACCTGGACCTGGGCGACGTTGGGAAATGGCGAGGTGGACGACTTGGACACATCTTTGAAGAAAGATGCCATAGCTTGATGCACCGTTGACTCTGACTGTCTTTCTGGGAAAGGGAGCACTCCTCAAGGGTGGTTGGAGCTGTGGTTTTACGACTTGGTTGCAAGAATTTTTCTATGAGCTGTTTTTTCTGTAATGCCTGGGTTGGAGTTTCCTAGCTCTAGGCCAGTCCAGATTATATAGGCAATCACACTGCCACGCTCCTATTTCTTGAGCCAGAACTTGCACCTCCCTTTGACAACTCTTTCAACGCAGCGTCGATTTGCCTCCGTTGCTGCTCGCTCTCCAAGCCGAACCTCTCCAAGCTGTAGTTGACCTTCTCAACCACCAGCGCCAATTCCTCGGCGCAACAACCCTTGCACTCGCACGCACACTCTTGCGTCTTTGGGCAAGCTCTACTGCTGTCGATCTGGCGCAATATGGTGTGCGTCATGTACTCGCCGCCCCGCTTCATCTCGTCAAAGCTGTTGGCTATGCGCGCAAACCCTGCGCTCACAGAACTGGATAGATCAGCCATGGCTGTCTTTATCTCATCCAAAGACAGTCGCCCCGGCTCCCTTTGCCCCAACTCCTGGACTAGCACCGCATTCCTTGCCAGCAACTCCAGTAACTCCCAGCGCAAGCGGGCGTTGTCGCTCTCAAGCTCGCCTTTTTTGCGCTCTGTTTGCAACGCGCTGGCGCCAACCAACTTGAGCTGCCGCCGCGTCCTCGCCAAACTTTTGTCAAGCGCACCAAGCTCGTTGTGACACCTGGCCACTTCTGTTTCCAACTCTTCGTTAGTCTTGTCCTTGCCATTCATCTCCTGGATCAACCAGACCAAGTGTTTCTGCACGGCGTCTGACTCCCGCTGCGCCGCTTGACGCCGGCCCCTTTCCCTCTCCAACTCCCGCTCTGCGCAAGTGAGCCCAAGGGCAGTGGCATTTGCCTGCTGCTGCAACCGGCTCACCTGGTGCTTCAACTCCCGCACCTCGGTTCGCATGCCCGCCAACTTCTCGCACAACCTGGTGGTTTTCTTGCCGCCGTACGCGGCGCAGGTGGCGCAGGTGTAGGCGTGTGTCTCGTTATCCGCGCGGAGCGGATAATCAGGCTGGCACAGGTCCGGAGATAAGGGCGGATGCGGATGCGGATGCACCGTATCGCCGTTCATCCAGGGCTGCGGCGCCATAGACTAGTAAGGAAAAGCACAGATGAAAATACGGGTTCCCTTCCTGCCCCCGCGCTTGGTTGTATGCTCGCCGCGCTATCTCCTGGTGCAAGAGAAGAGGAGAGCTTCTGGCGGTATAAATACTCGTCTGGTTTTACAGGAGAGTAAGCGCCTGAATGAAAAAGCAATCAGCAGCAGAAAAGCAAAAAAGAAGTGTGTATCCCCACCTGCCTTATATCCCCACCCACCATGCCAGAACGCCAGAAAGTCGCCTTGGTCACAGGCGCATCGTCGGGGATCGGTTACGATACTGCCGTCGAGTTTGCCAAGAGAGGCTACAAGGTGTTTGCCGGCGCCAGACGTTTGGAGCCCATGCAGGAGTTGAAGGACAAGCACGGGGTGGAGATCTTTCGTCTCGACGTGGCCGACTTGGACAGCGTCAAGAGCGCCAAGAAGTTCATTCAGGACACCACCGGTGGTGACCATTTGGACTTTTTGTACAACAACGCCGGCCAGTCGTGCACGTTCCCCGCCACGGATGTTACGGATGGGCAATTTGAGCAGTGCTTCGAGGTCAATGTGTTTGGCCCCATGCGCATGGTACGGGAGTTGGCGCCCTTATTGATCAACGCCAAGGGCGTGATTGGGTTCACAGGTTCCGTCAGCGGTATTGTTCCCTTCCCCTTTTCGTGCACGTACTCGGCGTCGAAGGCGGCCATCCACCAGTACGCGGCCACGTTGCGGTTGGAGATGGAACCTTTTGGCGTCAAGGTCATCAACATCGTCACTGGCGGCGTCAAGACCAACATTGAAGATAAGCGCAGCTTGCCCGAGACGTCGCTCTACAACGTGCCCGGCATCAAGCAGGCGTTTGACGAAAGAAGACAAATGGCGGCGCGTAACAACCCCATGCCCTCTGAGGTATACGCCAGGAAGGTGGTGTCGGACTTTGAAGGCGCGCAGTTGGGCGGCACCTTGAACTTCTACCGCGGCCACATGGCTACGTTTTTGTCGTTTGTGTTGCTGTTTGTGCCCCGCCGCATTGTCGAGTACGCGTTGGTGCGTAAGTTCAAGTTGGTGAATGTGTTTGCCGTCATCAGAGACAAGTACTCCAAGGAGAAGGTAGCGTAGGGAGAGCAGTGGTGTAGGGAGAGCAGTGGTGTAGGGGGAGCAGTGGTGTAGGGGGAGCAGTGGTGCAGCCTCATTTGTGTAGGTTTGATTTACGATCTCTTCTGTGCTTCTTTATGCTAAAAAAAACTGCTCACGCATTTACGCACTTGTTTACTCCCCACAGAAGCAAAACTCACATGCACAAACGCCATGGCTCCACCGGCATTATGGTACAGGGACAAGGACAAGCTCCCGATAGGTGGCGTGAGCAGGTACACAGTGACATACACGCGCATTGACCCGAGCATTGCCACGCTCTACTTGCGGCTCAAGAACGTGGAAAGGTTGGGTATTCGGGCCGTCCACTTGCTCTCGGGACCCTTCATCTTGTACTGCCATGTCATCCCGCATAACTACGACCCGCACAAGCACTTCCAGCCCGACGATGTGGATAGCAACGCAGAGGTGGTGTTTGCAAACCAGATCTTGCCCAACCAGGCGTTCGATGCGACGTTGTTGCTCAACGACAACTCGCTTGCCGGGCGAACCGCCGAGGGCGACGTTTTCCTGTGGGAGGTGGACATTATTTCCCAGATTGTCATTACCAAGAAGACCGTTGTGTGGTATGACCTCATGATTGGCGACAACCTGCATTTCATAAAAAGGCTCGGTTACAGCCGCATCCAGCAGACCATCACGTCGTTGGTGTCGAGCGACGAGGACGATGCGGTGCGGCTGTTGGATGCCGAGGACACCGTCAACAAGGTGTACAACCCACAGCTCGTCGTAACCAAACGCAACGCCAACGACTTGTGGACAAACCCGCCCAAAGATCCCACAAAACCTGTGCATTTGGTGGTTGTCACCCACGGGATCTTCTCCAACCTCACTGCCGACATGCTCTATTTGAAGGACACGTTGGAGGCGAGGGTCGAGGAGAATATTATGGTGCGCGGGTTCCGGTACAATGCCGGCCGGACCGAGCGCGGGGTGCAGAAGTTGGGCACCAACGTGGCCAACTACGTGGTAGACTTGGTCGAATCGCTGCCGTACAAGTTTGACAAGATCTCCTTCATCGCGCACTCTCTCGGCGGGTTGGTGCAGTTGTACGCCATCAAGTACATTCTTGTGACCAAGGGGATGGACTACTTTGACCGGAAAGGCATTGAGCCGCACAACCTTGTGGCGTTGGCAAGCCCTTTTCTCGGGATCTTGAACGAGTTGAACTTTTTCCTCGCGTGGTTCTTGGACCTCGGCACCTTGGGCAAGACGGGTCGCGACTTGACGTTGCTGAAGCGGTTCCCCACGGTGTCGGACCCCACGTTGAAAGAGAAGCAGAAACCGTCGTTTAGACCTGTGCTTGAAACACTCCCCGATGAGCCGTTGATTGATTTCTTGACCAGGTTCAAGAACTTAACGTTGTACGCCAACGCCGTGAACGACGGGATCGTGCCTTTGCGGACGGCAGCGTTGTTGTACCTTGACTACGAAGCATTGGGCGACGTCTCGGACTTACAGCACCGCAAGCCGATCAAGCAGCATCCCGAGTTGGAGGAAAAGCACCGTGCCGAGACCAACAGCAGCGCCAGCACCGTGCTGCAGGTGTCGGAAGATGGCGCCCTTGAAGAAAGGAGAGGCAACGGAACAGCCAACGGGCAAGGGACCGAAGAGCATGGAAACAACGAACATGGAGAGGGGTCTCCCAGGGGTGGATCAGAGCAGAGCGGGCCTCCTGAAGACAGCACGGTTGTGCAGGCGGCCGATGGGGAGATGAAACACGAGGGTCTGACGGAGAAGCACCGCTTCCTGTTTGTCATGAACACCTACAAGGAGTTCTTAGGTCTTAATTCGTCGAAACACACGTCCAAGAGCCGGCTGCGGCGGTACAAGCACTTTACGGTGAAGGGCTCCGACACTAATAGTTTCGACGGCATCTCGCCTGACCCGGACTCAGCACGGAGTATAGGCACCAGCACTGGTGGAAACGGCGACGACAACGATGACGCCGCCACCGACGACACCGACTCGGCCAGCTTGCATGTTCCCCCGCGGGCGTCGGCAATCGAGTCGGCACTCAACACGCTCATCGGCCCCACCCCCTCCACTGCCTATATCATGGACCCGTCGTCGCGGTACCACGTCATTTTCCACGACAAGTACTACCGCTTCGACGAGGTCCCCGACAACGTGGACGGCGTCAACTGGGTGCAGACCATGTTCAAGTATCACGGGCGGTGGAAGCTCCGCAAGCAGGTGCGCATCGCCAACAAGTACCACTCGCACCAGCTCACGTGGCGCAAGGTGTTGGTGAACCTCCCGCCCGACTCGCACAACAACATCATTGTGCGGCGCCGCTTCTCCAACGGGTACGGGTGGGGCGTGGTCAACCACTTGTGCGAGAACTTGTTTGACTGCGGCGGGGACAGCAAGATGTGGGCGAAAATATAGGTGCACATGGCGGATGTAGTCGGGGGAGAGGAGAGAGAGCAGAACAGCATATGACGTAATTCCTACACGTGTTGAGAGGCGCCATGTACGTGTCTGCCGCTGTCCTTTTCCCTATCCCTTTCCTGCTTTTTTTTCTGCTTGTTGTGGTTTTCTTTGTTCCAAAGATAAGGAGGTGCAGAGATAAGCAGGTTGTGCCAGAAGTAGAGAAATTCCTTGTACATGGAACAGCGCCACCCGGGTGGGAAACACGGCCACAGCAGTGTCGGTTACTGGATGTGGCACACCTGTTGGCCACACCGACGGAGCTACACCCTCCTCCCCCGTGTGTCCAAAAAGCCACGCGGGGGGAAGGGTGGTCTGGGACGCATAACGATCGAGGCCGTGACTGATAAGAAAAGTATCTCGTTTTTGCCTTTTTTGCCTTTCCTCCTTTGGGGTGTGTCCTCCCCCCAGGGGCCGGGATCGGCTGGGTATAAATACCCGGCCAGATCCTCCACACGCCAGCCCTACTTTAGAGCTTTCTCTTCCCTCCTGTTCTCTTCTCCTCTTCTCCTGTTCTCTTCTCCTCTTCTCCTATCCTGCAACTCTACCACCTTCGCGAGCTATGGATTCAGACCGCTACCACCATGTAAACCACAGACTCAACTTTATTGTAATTGGCGCCGGGTTGATAGGCCCGCGCCACGCCGAACACATAGCCCTGCGCTCCGACTGCAAGTTGGTGGCCATTGTCGACCACTCGGCCAAAGGCCCCTCCGTTGCCGCGCGGTTCGGGTGCATGCTCTTCACCACCTTGAAGGACTTGTTTGCCTACTGCGACCGCTACGACCAGCGCATCGACGCCGGTGTCATTGCCACCCCCAACCACACGCACTTGCAGATGGCCATGGACTTGGCTCAGCGCGGCATCCACATGCTCGTGGAGAAGCCGCTCGCGTCCACGGCCACCGACTGCAAGACCTTGATGGCCTTTTGCGAGGCACGCGGCGTCAAGTTGCTCGTGGGCCACCACCGCCGGTTCAACCCCTACATGCTTGCCACCAAGGAGCACTTGCACAAGGTGGGTCGGTTGGTGGCGGTGCAGGGCACGTGGACGTTGTGCAAGCCGCCAAGCTACTTTGAGGAGAAGCCGTGGCGCTCGAGCGTGGACAAGGGCGGTGGTACCTTGCTCATCAACTTGATCCACGACTTGGACTTGTTGCAGTACTTGCTCGGGCCCATTGAAAAGGTGTATGCGGAGTTGTTGCCCCGCCAGCGCACTGATAGGTTTGATGGCCAGGACGGCGGAGTTTCTCCCTTTGTGGACGAGGGCGCGGCATTGACGTTGCGGTTCGCCAACGGGTGCTGCGGCACCTTTCTCTGCTCAGATAATGTGGTGTCGCCCTTTTCGTTTGAGGCGGGCACGGGTGAGAACCCCACTATCCCGTTTGCCAGCGACCTTGCTGGGTTCTACCGCATCTTTGGGTCCCATGGCACCATCTCAGTCCCCGACTTGAAGCTCTACCATCAGCAGGGGGGAGATGGGGATGTGGCCATGATGGGAGAGGGAGAAGGAGAAGGGGAAGAAGAAGGGGGCGAAAGTGCGGGTTGTAGCAACTCGATGGCGGGCAATGCCAGCGACGCGCGGTCATGGCTTAAGCCCGTGCACATCGAGCAGTTGAAGATGGGCCACGAAAAGACCCTCGCTGAGGAGATACTGGGCGCCGCCATGGCCACCGGCATGGGCATGGGCATGCTCACGCCGTCGCCGTCGCCCAGCTTCAGAAGCCCCCTCCACAGCAAGATAACGAGCACCAAGCCCAAGCCGTTTGACTTGCAGTTGGACCACTTTGTCAACATTGCCACGGGCAGAGAGGTGGAGATCAAGTGCACGGGCGAGGACGCCTTGCGCGCCTTGCTCTGCATCGAGGCGGTGGTCAGGTCCATCGACACGGGGATGCCGCAGCACGTGCCCGGAGTGGACACGATCGATGCCGACCACGACTTGTTGCGCAGGCATAGCTGTTAGCTGCAAGGAGCAGAGAGTATAAATAGGAAAATAGGAAGCTTTACCGAAAGTTAATGCTGGCTCCAACCCTAAATATCCCTCGACGCTGGTGCCGCGCATAGGCGGGTGGCGCCGGCGCCCGCCCCGAACGCCGCCACACGCTGCTGCCGAAGCCCGGGTTGACACATAAAGTCCCTCATGTACCATCAAGAGAAATGGTGGCTATTTAAGTGGAAAAGCAGACTTTCTTTATATCTGGTATTTTTGCACCAATATTTGTGTGGGAAGCACTGCCTTATCATGCCTTGGTAGACCACAGTCAGCCCATGAGCATACTTAGTAATCATGGTGATGTCTGGTAGCTCGCATGGCTTGTTTCTCGCTTCCCGCGCTAACCGTGGCAAAAAAGGCAAGCAAGCTGGAAGTGCAGTGGAAAATAGTTACTAACCAAGCACGTCACCACATCAACGGCACGACAGCACAACGGCACGACAGCACAACGGCACGACAGCACAACGGCACAACCTAACATGCACATCGCTGGTCTTCTCTTATGGACAGCGCTTGCTGTAGCGTACTCCACGTCCAACCTTCTTGTGGCCAACGACAAGAACTTCAAGTCGCTCGTGCACCAGCCTGACAAGTTCACCTTTGTCGACATTTACGCCGACTGGTGCCGCCACTGCAAGAAGCTCATGCCCACGGTCGAGGACCTCGCGCAGTTATTCCGCGACTACCCGCAGGTGCAGGTCGTCAAGGTCAATGGCGACAAGGATGGCAAGATTGTGAGTAAGAAGTACGTCGATATTGGCTACCCCACCTTGCTCATGTTTCGCGGCGCTGACCCCGTGCCCGTGGAGTTTGACGGGGTGAGGGACTTGCAGGGGTTGAGCAACTTTGTCCAGCAGATCAGCGGGATCAGACTTGATAAAGCCGATAAGCAGGCGGAGGAGGTGGTGGGCGAGGAGGAGGTGGTGGCAGAAGCCCGCGGATTGGTGGCGCTCTCGCCGGCGAACTTTGACGGGTTGGTGTCGCAGCACCCTGCGGTGGTGGCCATTGGTGCCTCATGGTGCCGGTACTGCCAGGAGTTGAAGCCCACGCTCGCAGACTTGGCCGGCGTGTACGAGCGCGACGACTTGCTCGTGGGGTACTTGCAAGCCGACGACTTTGAGGACGGCACCAGTATTGGCGACCGCTACGGCGTGGAAAAGTACCCCACGGTGTTGTTTTTCAACAAGGACTTGAAGACGCCGTTGGTGTATAGAGGCGACCGCAGCTTGTATGCCTTGGTTGACCAGGTAAACAAGTTTGCCAGGTTGCACCGCGACAGCGAGGGCAACTTGCGGCCCGGCGCGGGGGTGGTCAAGGCGCTCAGCGATAAAGTGCGCAAACTCTCGCCCGACAACATGGAGCAGGTGTTGCAGGAGTTGGCCGGCCTGGACGAGGACACGAGCTACTACGAGCGCGTGGTGGGTTCGTATGTGCACGGGCCACAGCACTTGTTTCTCGAATTGCGCCGCATTGAGAGCACGTTGGAAAAGGACCTTGCCAAGTTGAACGGAAAGACAATCGACTCGTTACAGAGGAGGGCAAACATCCTCAGACTGTTGATCTAGGAGGGAAGGGGGGAGTGTGCAGCGGGGTATGTGCAACGGGTTGTATAAATATATGTACATGTGAAGGGGTGTATATCTACCAATCTATCATTAGCCACGGCCTGTTCTGCTGCTACCACTCCACGGGGTTGAACTTCTGCACGATTCGCACCTTGTTTGGCCACACCTTGCCGTCGCCCACGATGCACTCGTCAACAATGGGTTTCACGTTGTTGGGCTTGCACAACGCCAACCACACGTTCTTGCCGCTCTTGAGGTAGATAATCACATTGGCGGCGTATTTGTGCCCGCCGATATGGTTGATGTACTCGACCTTGGCGCCGCCGGGGGTCTTGTCGCCAAAGTCCCGGTATAGTCCCAAGTCGCGCAAGTACATGTCCATCTCCTTCTTCATGATGGGCGCGGTGATACCGCACCGCTTGTCGCGCGTGCGGTGCGAGCAGAAAAACACGTAGGCGTTGTTGGGGTCCGCCGACACCTGGGGGATGGCGGTGGTGATATCCTCAATGGAAGCGTTGGCCGCGAGCTTGTCCACGAGCCTGTCGAGCACAGGCCCGACCTCAGAGATCGTGACACCCTTGACCCATAAGAACTGGGGCAACACCAACACGTCGCCCTTCTTTTCGTGGATATAGTCATCGTCTGTCAAGAGCTCGTCGGAGCCAATACTCGAACAGGTGACCTTGATGGTGCCAAAGGGGGTCTTGGCGTGCGACGCCCAGTGCGCCACCAGGTGGCTCAAGGTGCCGCTGGTGCCCGTGGCGTCGTGGGGCCAGTCGTTCTTGCCCGTGGACACGAGCAAGTGCATGCCGTAGGGCTTTGTCGAGCGCCACAACGTATCGTTTTCGTCAAGCGATAGCGACTTGGGGAACTTGGCGGTGCAGTCTTCACACGTCTCCGAGCAGGCGGAGAGCTCGAACCCGAGATCTGTGATCTCCTTGCTGGCATCGGACTGCCCCCCAAAGAGCTTGCTGAGAACAGTCATGGGGAGGAAGTAGTGGTGGAGGAAGTGGAGGAGGTGGCAAGATGCGGTGGGTTGGTGTAGTGCTTCTGTGGACGGCGCCGTGCTATTATATCCCTATATATGGCGTGTTTTGGCGCCTGGTGGGTGATTGCTGGGTGGTTGCTGTGTGTATACCCGCTATCTCTTATGGTTAGCCACAAAAGAATTTTTTCTTTTTCCGTGCGCCGTCTGCTTTCCGCTTGCTTCTTTGGTACTGATTGTATTAGCTGATCCTCTCGGCCCGAAACCGTTCCGCGCGGCGGGAAAGCTCCGACACATGCTCCCCACCCGCAGCAGAAACGGAGGGAGGGGCAGAGGGGTGAGGGGACCTTGTCCGATAACGGACTACCCCCTAGGCTGTGCCACCCTGGGCGAGAGGCGAGGTGGGTCTGGCTGCTGTGGCGGCGATCCTTGCAAATACAGAAGAGGGTGTAAACTCCGTCTTGCTCTCACGGCTCTCCCCCTTTTCTTGGTGAGTAGGGGGAGAACGGACAAACTCAAACAAAGCCGCTTAGCGCCGCCAACGCCGCCGCCGTCTCTCGACACGGCTCGGATCGCAACCATCCCTCCAAAGACGGTTGCACCTTTCTGGAGCAAGCAAAAACAAAGTTGAAGGCCGCTTCCCCGGCAGACGCGAATTTGCCCGCATCGGGGGCGGTCGACGTGCATGCGCATCCAACGTGGCGGCGTGTGTTTGGGTCACGTGAACAGACCGCACCGGGCACATATCCGCAACGCCATCTAAAAACAGGTGCAACGCATGGCACCGTGTGCCACAAAACAGAACAGAACAGAACAGAACAGAACAGAAGCAACGCGTATCAGAAGCTACAGTTGGTCTGCTGCTGCTGTTGCTACTGTCGCTGCAGCTGCTATGCCCAGCACCAGGTGGTCCTGCAACAATCTGCGGTGGTTGACAAGTCTTGGCTAATGAGAACGAAATGAAATTTCTTGGTCCTAATTTCATTCCAGCCCCGTGTGAGAGCACAGATGTTTTGTCATTGGCCAAGGCAGAGCGCCGTCAGCTTATGGACGTTTACAGGGGGACTTCTCTCCATGTAGATACGCAGATCTCCTCTCACCTGCACGTGCTCTTCTGGTGAAAGACGCTCCCTCCTCTCTCCTCTTGCGCTCCACACACACACACACACACCCCTCTGTTTCATCCAGGCTAAGCGTTTCTCGTCTCCTAAAATTAGAATCCAAAAGGGAGGAAAAAAAAATAGTACAGCAGAAAAGAAGGAAAAGAAGGAAAAGAGAGAAAAGGGAAACAGGAGAAGAAAGAGGGAGAGAGAGAAAAAACATACAGTGAGGGAAATCCAGCCCGGAACAGAGCACCGTTGAACCACAAAGATACCACCGCCCTGCCCTTCTGCTTGCTGAGGGAAGCTGCCTGGATACCCACAACCCCCCTTCTTGACCGTGCCGTTAGCATACTCCATGAGATAGTAGTGCAGATGATACAGCTATCGTCGTCTATACCTGTGGCGTCCAAGCCGCAGGACACCAGAGCCGCTGTAAACACCAACGGCAGCAAGCTCTCGGTCATCACCACCAACACCTCGTCATACAACCCGTCGGCGTCGGAAACGTCCACTATAAAGCTACCCCCGTTGACGTCGGAGAACTTGGAGCAGCAAGCAAGCGGAGCCGCCGCCGATACCAGCCCCCGCATTTCCCAACATGGCCGCCACCACCAGTCGCCGTCGACGCCGACTTCGTTTAAGGAGTCGCGCTCGGAAGCGTCAGAAGGTACCCACGACACCACCCCCTCCTCTGTGGACCACTCTGAAGATACTGAGCGCCAAATGTCGCTAGGACGCGCCTTTCAGCTCAACATGAAGCTGGTGCGGTCCTCGCTCGACATTGATCCCTTGCACAGACACTCGAGTGAGCGCGACGGCGAGTGCGACAACTCCACCATAAAAGAGCCAAGAAGGCAGTCGGCGGGGGTGACGGAGCAGCAAGTAGCGATAAAGGCGCAGCCCGCGCAGAAATCCCTCGCCGGGCTGGCTGCTGAAAGGCCGCTGGTGGTTGTGCCCCTCCCGCAAGCACAACCACAACCACAACCACAACCACAACCACAACCACAGCCACAGCCACAACCACAAGAGCTGTTGCTGCCGCTGCCACAGCCGCTGACGCTCCCGCTGCTATCCCTAGCTCTGCCCCCAAAGAACATACGGCGGCACACCTCGCCGCTCCCCATCTTCCAATCAAAACGGGCATCCGGCTCCAGCGTATTGTTGCAGCAGCTGCAGCCTCTCCAGTCGTCGTTGCTAGTGTCGCCATCCCTCGCATCGTCATCGTTGCAGCATACTGCCCGCTCGAGAATCAACAACACCGACTCGCAAATCGCCTTGTCGCGCCACCACTCCGTCGGCACCAGCAAGCCCTTGCTCACGCGCAACTCGTTCCCCTTCCACTCGCACCAGCAGTTGCCTGTCTCCAGTAGTGAGGAGATCAAGCGCATGCGTGACTCCATCTTGAGCAAACGCAGAGAAAAGAAAAGGTTGGACGAGGAGCGGGTGTTGGTGGGCAACAAGATTTCCGAGGGCCACGAGAACTTTGTGTTGGCATACAACATGTTGACGGGGATAAGGGTGGCGGTGTCTCGGTGCTCGGGAGTGATGAGGAAGTTGACCGACGAGGATTTCAGCACCACCAAGAAGTTGTCGTTCAGCTTTGACGGCAGCGAGTTGACGCCCAGCTCCAAGTACGACTTCAAGTTCAAGGACTATAGCCCCGAGGTTTTCCGCGAGTTGCGGCAGTTGTTTGGCATCGACCCCGCTGACTACCTCGTGTCGATCACGGGCAAGTACATCTTATCGGAGTTGGGGTCTCCCGGAAAGTCGGGGTCGTTCTTTTACTACTCGCGCGACTTCCGGTTCATCATCAAGACCATCCATCACTCGGAGGTGAAGCAGCTCCTCCGCATGTTGAGGGCGTACCACCTGCATGTGAAGGAGAACCCCAACACGTTGATCTCACAGTTCTACGGGCTCCACCGAGTCAAGATGCCGTTGTTTGGCGGCAAGAGCCGCAAGCTCCACTTTGTGGTGATGAACAACTTGTTTCCCCCGCACCGTGACATCCACCTCAAGTACGACTTGAAGGGTTCGCTCTGGGGCCGCACCACCAAGACGCCCGAGGGCTGCGACTTGTCCAAGCTCACGTTGAAGGACCTCAACTGGCTCGAGCGCCACGAGAGCATCCATTTTGGGCCCAGCAAGCGGCAGGTGTTTTTCAAGCAACTCGAGTCGGACGTTCGCTTCCTTGAAAAAGTGAATGTGATGGACTACTCGTTGTTGCTTGGGATCCACGACGTGAAGCGCGGCAACAGCGACGACGCAAAACAGAAACTCTCGGTGTTTGAACCAATGTCTTCGGACAAGCGCGCCTTGATCACCACCAACCCGCGCGACATTGACCGTATCCAGGACTTGCCATCGGACGTGTACCCGGGCCGGTCCAAGTACGTCTTTTACGGCCACGACGGCGGGATCCGCGCCACCAACGAAGATAACGTGCCGGCGCTGGAGATATACTACCTCGGCATCATCGATTGCTTGACAAACTATTCATTGAAGAAAAAATTGGAGACCTGCTGGCGGTCGTTGCGCCACCCCACAGGCGTGATCTCGGCCGTGCCCGCGCGCGAGTACGGCGAGCGGTTCTTGAGGTTTATCAAAGAGGGCACATCCAGCGCGAAGAAGAAGCGGGAGTAGGCGCCAAGTGGCGGTGGTAACACTGGGGATACATATTTATCTATATATAGGAGAGGCTATCTCTTTGCATTTTGCCCTTCTTCAATTCACCATTCGTGCTTTTTGTTAGTTTCTTGTGGTTTTCCCTTTTTTTCCCCTTTCGCAATCTGAAACTTTCCACCAATTGAAAAACAGGTTAGTCTGGGCGCGCTGAGTAAAACAACAGGGCGACCACAGCCAAGAGCGCAACAACCCAAAGCACCACCGAAAAGCGCAACATGAACAGAGCGGCACGCCGGCACGTGGTGCCGCATTGTTGTCGATTACAGAGGGTCAGGCACATCTCGATAAGGCAGCCGGCGCAGACGGGGCCCGCCGAGGCCACGGCTAACACCACCACGGACAAGAGCAACATTGTGGACGCAGACGAGTTGACACCCACGCGGCCGCTCGAGGTGGCCGAGCTCAAGACATTGGGCACACCTCCGAACGTGGTGGCCGTTAACATGCCCCCCTCGGTGCCAATATTCCTCCGCCGCGGCTCGCTCCTTTCCATCTATGGCGTGCAGCAGGGCGGTGCAGCTGCAGGTGGCCAGCTTTCTTCGCCTTACGGGGTGCGGAGCTCCTTGGTGTTCCCGCTCCTTTGGCAGCGGCTCCTCTACGGCTCTCACGCGAGCGCGTACCAGCGCTTGATCTCAACCACGCCGTTTAGCATATTGGTGAGCGGCAAGGCGCGCGGGTGGCTCAGCACCAACAAGAGTGAACGCGCATTCACAACGTTGGTGCTTGACGGCACCACCGACTGGGCCGTGTTGCAGCGCAGCGCGCTCCAGGCGTACACGGGCCCGGCGTTGCACGTGTCGATGCACCGCACGCCTACTACGATCTCGCGCAAGTTGTCGCGAGATTTGCGCATCAGCCGTGCGCCCACGGGCTTGTTCTCGTGGCTCAAGTCGGGGTACACTTTGCTCTCAGGACGGGGGCAGGTGGGGCTCGTGGGCGAGGGCCAGTTGTACAATGTCAACTTGGGCGAGGACGAGGAGGTGTTGATCAACCGCGAGAACTTAGTGGCCATCACCGTGAACGGGCCCACTGACTTGGCCAACTGTGTCATCAAGTACCAGTTTCCCGTGGCAGATGCTGTGGTTGACCCCACCACTGCCTCTATTGAGAAACCGGTGTTGGTTGACCCCACGCCCTGGAACCAGTTCTTGTTCCGGGTGAAGCAGACAGGACAGGGGCTCTGGGCCGGCTACGAGTTTGTGAAAAAGTACACCGTGGGCATCAAGGCCACCACTTACAACCATCTTGTTGGCAACCAGGAGTTTGTGAGGATCTTGGGCCCGCGCAACTTGTTGTTGCAATCGAGTACCAGTGGAACGTTTGGCGGTGCAGGCAGAAGCACGGGCAGCGGTCAGGCTGCACCCGCCACCACCACAGCACCTGCCCTTGCCGACACGTCTGCAGACTACTTGAACTACGTCACCGTTGAGCAGGGCAAGGCGCCGGTGTTTGAAAGCACCCCCAACTTCTCCGAGTCGGTTGAGCAAATCAAACGTAAATAGATTCATGGGGATATACAGTCGTTATATGTACAGAGCTGGTGCTGGAACTCGCAGCTTCTCTCTACCTGGAATCGGCCCCGCTGAAACGAGAAAATGGGCTGATCCCCAGTTCGGTGTGTCGTTCAGGGTTGAGAAGCTGGGTGATGGAAGGCAACTTGGGGCCCTGTTGGTCTTTGACGCCATCGTTGTCGCTGCCTATGGTCATGCTGCCCTTGGCTGACAACGCACTGCACGAGCTGGACGGTGTTGACCATGACGACAGGCTCGGCGAGTCGTGGATCAACGATAAGGAACTGGCGGAATTCTTCGCAGAGGCATCACCACTACTCTCCTCGCTGCTGCTTGTTTCCGAGACCGTTGGTTCACCCAACGCGCTAATACTTCTTCTGATGGCATTTTCCTCCTGATCTTCGACACTAGACTCCCCGGAGCTCCTCTGTAGGACCGGCCTCTCTCGTGTGTTTTGTGGTGTGGCTGAGCTTTCTAGAAATGGTGGGACGTATGTAAGCAACGGCGCTAGCGGGGCTGTGGGCGGTGCCGGCGTCATTTCCCAGTTGTGGTGCAAGGGGGGCATCGGCGGTGGTATGGAGAAATGGTTCGTCACCACAGGAGGTCCAAAGGGAGAGGGGGCCAGCTCCTGACAAGGGAGTTTTGTGCCCAGCTGTCTTGGAAACTGGGGCATAGCTGCTGCTGCTGCTGCTGCTAGCGGCACCATCACCAGCGGCACCACTTGATATTTCGTCATGACCTTGGATATGGCCCGTCCTAAGTCGCTCCAGCTAAACACCTTCAAGTCCTTCTCGATGTTACGGGGCCGTGGATTCTCCATATGCATGATCAACTTGAAAAACGCATCGTCGTCGCGGTTGGCACGCGAAACCGTGGTGGGCTTGAGCGACTGCAAGTTGCGCCGGATGCGGTTCTTCTCCTCGATGCCGAACTTCTGGCGCACGAGGCGCTCGAGCAAGAAGATGATGTCCACGGAGGTTACGATGAACCGGGTCTTTTCTTGCCAATATATGCACGAGATGGTGGGCTTGATCTCATCAAATTGGCACGGAGACACAGGGGAAAAGTCCACCACCTGCACCCCGCTGCTGTTGTCGTGGTGCCAGCCAAACCCCACGAGCCGCCGCTTGTTGGCAAACTCCTCCTCGGTCCAGCCCTGGGTTATGATGTCGAGGTCCTGGGTGAACCTGAGGCTTACTGGATGGGTGGGGTACTGTGACGGTTGCAATTGCCTTACAAAATGTATGTCAGGTGGTGGTTGCGGTGGAGAACGCGGTTGCGTGTATGGAAAGTGTCTCGAACTTGTGGGCGGTGGGGGTAGAGGCTGGGTGGAGTATATGCTAGGATACATAAGAGCTGGCACAGTCTCTGGCGCTTGGTCTGTTCCTCCCGTTGGTACCATGATGGCTGGTGCAAGAGAAGAAGGGCCGTGTTCCAAAAAGCGGTTCCTGGGATGTCCAGGAGGAGGTTGCTGTTGTATTTATATGGTTGCTGCGGTTGATAGCAAATCCCGACCTGCTCAAAAACAGAGGCACTGGCCTGGGCCCGGACTCCCGGGCTTGGCCCTTCTGGAGACACTGCTGAAACCCGTGCCACCAAGCGGAGAAAGGGGGCATATGTGTGTGCGCCGCAAAAGCAGTGAGGCCTGCAGTTGAATGTGTCTCAGAATGCAGCCACACCAGGGCGGTAATCCTGAAACAGGGATCCACCCCCCAAGAGGACCCGCTTCTCCTGTGGCGGCGGCGCTGACATGGAAAAGCTGGTTGTCGAAATCCGTGCTCTCGAAGCGCGCTCTGCATGCGCACACTGTGGTCCCCTGGAAGCCCGTCCATACAAGAAAAAGTACACAAAGAGGAAGTGGAGGGCAGCAGACAAAGAGAGACATAGAAATGCGCAGCACCGTCTAAACGAGCGGGAGTGGTGCTGCGGAGAATCCCCTATAACAAGGCGGGAGGCAACCCGCCTTTGTTCGCCAGGACGTGCTTAGTGCTCCTCTTGCACCTCCCCCTTGCTCCCATCTTGCACCTTGCTTGTGCGCTGCTCTTGTGTATGCATATGCTCCATATATATTTCTAGGTGCGCCTGCACAGTAAATATGCACGGCCGGCAAACCCGGATTTCGACCTGATGTAAACACACTACCGTGTAGTTTGCTACGGACTTCAGCCTGGAGTTGCAACACGGTGGCGCCACTGTCTCGGGCATGTCTTGCGTTTGCATGCTCCGCGTTCCCGGCATGAGACTGTGCCCTTCGTGCCGTTCATGCTTGTGTGCCCTCGCCCCCTAGTAGGTCAATATGTCAATCACGATGTTGATAATGCTGACCAACACCTCGACCCCCACGAGCACCACCACAATAAACTCCAAGTTCTCCTCGTGCGAGTGGCCCAACTGCTCCTTCAACATCTGCAACAAGTCGGAGATGACCTCCAACCGCTGGTTGAGCAACTCCACCCGCTGGTTGATCTCGAGATACCCGCGCGTGGCCTGGTAGATGGGCTCCAAATGCGGCTCGGCCCACATCAACTCGGGCGAGTCGAGCACCGAGCCGTGGAGGTTGATGTTGATGCGCAAGATGAACAACTCGCCGATCGACTTCATGATCTCGTCCCGCGTCATCTCCACCTTACCCGTGTGCGCAATCTGCTGTGGGATATCCTGGGTGTCCTCGATGGTGTTGTCGACCAACTCCTCAAACAACGAGATCTTCACCGACTGCGACAACGCGTGCGAGATCGACAACTTCAACATGTAGTTGCTGTCGTCGCGCAAGGTGATAAAGTCGTTGTAGATCCGCGGCTGGTACGACT
Source organism: Zhuliangozyma boniae (assembly GCA_002094185.1). Lineage (NCBI taxonomy): Eukaryota > Fungi > Ascomycota > Pichiomycetes > Serinales > Debaryomycetaceae > Zhuliangozyma > Zhuliangozyma boniae. The sequence goes on from MXQC01000067.1 coordinate 22,258, forward strand.
TGGTGATGTAGTAGTTGAACTCCTCGATCTGTATGTCTTCCGCCGAGAGCTTCTCGCTCTCAAACCGCGCCAAGTCCTCCAAGAACGCCGCCTCTTCCCTGGTGGTGTACCCCCACATCACCACCACCCCGTACTCAAAGATGAAGATGTCGCTCTTTTTGCCAATATCAATCTCGCCGCCCTCATCCGCGAGTCGGATCAACTTGTGGTCGTCGTCGCCGTCGGCCAGCTCGCCGCGCCAGTCCTTGTACGTGAACGGCGTGTACAAGCACTCGTCAAACAACTTGGGGCTAGTGTTGTGTATCCTCCTCTTGTCCTTCAACCACCGCAACAACTCCTTCATCTTGTACGACCCGCACGTGCAGTACGCCGACACCCGCGGGAGCAAGTCGCGGTGCAGCTTGCCCAAGGTCTCGGCATCTTTGCGCGCGCTGGTGTCGGTGATCATCTTCACCTGTGAGTACACCCGCGCCGGCTGCGACTCGTCGTCGTCGTTGACATCGTTGCTGGAGTCCGCGAGGTCCGGGGGGTCTTCCGGAAGCAACTTGAGTTTCTGTGATGTTCGGCTGGTGCGCTGCAAGCCAATCTTGCTGGCCTTGGCCACCTTGGATGTTTTGGCAGTTGCAGTGGGTGTTTGTGCTGGCGCGGTGGCCGGTGCTGCTGCTGGCGCCGGTTTTGATGATGCTGGTGCTGGTGCTGGTGCTGGTGCTGGTGCTGGTGCTGGTGCTGATGCTGGCTTTGTCGGTATCTGCGACCGTAGCATCGGGTTCTCTGGCGTTAAAGATGACGTCGCTAGGAGCGGCGTAGATGCATCCGCTGGTTCGGACATGGTCGGATGGATGGATAGGGCGAAGGAGGAGGTGTGGCTTTGCTAATAACGGGTGGTGCTTTGACAAACAGGGCCACACTTGCTGTTGTGATTGATTGTCGCAGCGTGGCTGTCTCTTTTTTTCTCCTGTGTCGCCTAAGCTGGGAAAATATGTCTGTCCTGTATGCAAACTCCCTATGCTTTAGAGATGCTCATCTAACAAAATTTTCCTCGTCACAGTAAGGGAGCGACACTACCGGCCATCAAGCAACCACCCCACCACCCCGCCACGCAACAATACACGCTGCATCTACTATGGGCCCAGTCAAGACCAAAACCACTGAGTCCTCCAGGAGGCATGCGTTCTCCTCGTTCAAGGAGCGGGTGGATAGCATCAAGATCGAGCCGTCGCGGCAGCTCACGAAACGCGCCCACGACTACGCGGAGTCGTCGCACTTTTTGACCACGTTGGAGCACTGGAAGGAAATCAACTTGAGCGGCAACTTTACCGAGTTTTTGGGGAAGGTTGAGCCGTGCGCACAGTCATTGCCGCAGATCTTGCACCACCAGCGCGACATCTACGACGCCTTGCATGTGGCCGTGGCTAGGAACGACGTGCACTCGCTGCAGCCATTGCTCGAGCTCTTGTCGCAGTTTATCCACGACTTGGGGCCCGACTTCTTACCGTACTACGAGCGCACCTTGCTGTTGTTGACGGGCTTGGTGATGGAGGTCAACCCCAACGACTTTCAGAACAACCGCAACTCATCCAACGTGTTGGAGTGGGCCTTCAACACCTTGGCGTTTGCATTCAAGTACTTGTCGCGCAGTCTCGTACAGGACTTGAAGCCCACATTTTCCGCGTTGTTGCCCATCTTGAAGATGACCAAGAGGACGTATATTGCCCGCTTCTGCGCCGAGGCGTTGTCGTTTTTGATCCGCAAGCTGGGCGGGGAGTCGCTAAAGAACGCCATCACCTTCTCGTTGAACGACCAGATCGAGACTATCATGGACAACGACGCATACTGCGACTCGCTCACCATTCTCTATAGCGAGTCCATGAAGAACACCACGGGAACCTTTCACGCCAAGTCGAGCGCCATCTTTGCCGCCTTGATCGAGTCCACCGTGTATGAGGTGCGAGGCGCCGAGCAGCAGCCGCGGCTCATCAGCATCATATCCGACATCTTGCTTGACATTATCCACCACGGCACGGCTGAGTCCTGCGAGAAATTTTATACCTTGGTGATGGGATACTTGAACAAGTTGGAGCCCTCGCCCGTGGCCCTCATCACCACGTCACAGATCTTGTCAACGTTGGTGTTTGCCGAATCGGGGCGCAAGTTGAAGAGCTGGGACGAGTTCCTTGGTGCCGTTGACATTTTAATCGGCAAGTTCTCTGCGGGTGGTGTTCCCAGCCAAGAGCTTATGGAGTCGTATATCTATCTCCTTGTGATTGTGTTCAGAAACGCCGACATCCAGACGTTGACCAAGTACCACCGCAAGTTGTTTGACTCGGTGTACGACACGCTCGAGTTTTTCACATTTGCGCAGGCAGCGTTGGTGGTGGCCAAGTCGAACGTGGTGAGTTTTGGTGTGCACAAGTACGTGCAAAACTACATCAACAAGATTGGTGACGACGAGGACCAGGCGCGCAAGTTGGCCCTCTTTTTACAGGGCAACGGCGAGAACCACGAGTACGTGGTGCCGGCAGCGTTGGTGGAGCGCATGTCAAAGTCGGTTGTGTCCGACATCCAGGCAGACAAGTTGGCTGATGCGTACTGGAAGTTGATGCTCGTGAAAGGTTCCGACAATATCGACATTGATAATGCTGTCTTGTACGGGCTCTTACGGAAACTCGCCGACGGCAGTGCAGCCACTGTATCCACCACCACCACCGAGAACAGTGTCCAGCCCCTTCCGTCTACATCCCCATTCCATCGGGAGTTGGCAGCCGTGGTGGTGCAGATCCTTGGCAAGACGCAGTACGACATGACCCCCTTTTTGGTGTCATCATTTGCCACCTTCAGTCAGTCGGCAGCGTTTGTGGCCGCCACCACCAAGATTGTGGCCACCCCCACGCCGCAGTTGCTCCCCATGGCGCTCGACTGCTTGTACTACCCCACACACGAGACGCGGGCCAGTGCCATCGACTTGATTGTGGCATTGTTGCAGCAGGAAGGCAAGGAGCCGTCGGAGTGCTTATCCCAGATCCGTCTCATCGAGCAGATCCCCTTGACCATCCACACGGGCCGGGACATCACCCTCCGGATCAAGAACTTGGCGGCCGAGTTTGCCAAAGACGTCAGGCCGTCCGGGTTTGACCGCACAATTGTTGTCAACTACCTCTTTGGGTTGCTCTCGAATCGGTTCCAGCCGTGCTGGACGGCGGTGTACGAGGCATTGCCGGTGATTAGCAACTGCCGCAATGAGATCTGGCAGTTGGCATACAAGTTCTTGTCCATGGATTATGGCAACCAGGGGAGTGATGCTGACGACCAGGTAGATGCTATGCAGACCGAGTTTGTCGCCAGCTCGTTGCTTGCGTGGCAGCCGCGCGACTCGCGATTGCGTACCAACTTTGAGCAGTTTGAGAGGCACAACCTCGATCCATACCGTAACGTTGCCAGAGCCATCATTGGCCACTGCGAGAACGAGGCGGCCGGCACCGGCTTCAACGAGATATTGCGGTCACACACATTGAAGGCATTGATGGCGGTGCCCTCAATCGCCGGGGAGCACGTGTCCCAATTGATCCCACTCTTGATGCACCAGTCCGACGACGGCGAGGTGACGTTGTGGTCGTTGAAGGACCGCAACGACTTGCTCCTGTTGTTCGCCAAGCTCAAGAACTTGAAGAAGGCCGCACAAGCTCCCCAGTTGTACGAGTACTTGCTCGCGTTGTTGGCGAGCAAGCACGTCAAGGTGCAGCAGCTGGCGCTCGACGTGTTGCTCACGTGGGGCGATGCTGCCGTCAACAAGTACCGCGACAACTTGAAGAACTTGCTCGACGACACCATCTTCCGCGACGAGATTGCCAAGTTTATCGGTGTTTCCGACACTTCCTCCGCCATCGAGGACGCCGACATTCCGCACCTCATGCCGTTTGTGGTGCGCATCCTCTTTGGCCGGGTGCAGGGCACGCCGCGATCCAACAGCAAGCAGGGCAAGAAGTTCGCCGTGATCTCGGTGTTGCCCAGCTTGCAGACGAGCGACATTATCGCGTTTATCCAGTTGGGTGCCAACAAGATCGGGTACAGGGAGTACTTTGAGGGCCGAGTGCCACGGGCGAGCTTGGGCCTCGAGCGCGCTGGATTGAAGCGGATCAGCGGGTTTGTCGGCTTGTTGACTGAGGTTTACGACACCTTGGGCCCCAAGTACGCATCCGTGTTGGAGACCACGATCGAGCCGTTGGTGTTTTCGCTTGTGTCGGCTCAGAACCGGATCGAGACGGCGTTGTTGGGCGACGACGACGAGATCAGCGGTAAAATCGCGCGCAGCATCCGTTCCGGAGGCATGCGGTGTTTGAACGACTTGTTCAAAGTGATTGGCGAGTCGTTTCATTGGACTCCTTATGTCGATATCATTTACCAGAACTTGATTGCGCCGCGCATGGCACAGTTTGCCGTGGAGAACTTACAGCAGCCGTCGGCATTGTTGGGGTTGATTGGCACCTGGGTGGCTCAGCCCAACACGCTTGTGTTTTTGTACGCCGACGACTTTGCTCCCACGCGCGCCATCCTCTCATTGTTGGCGCGCCAGGACGCCAAGGAGAGCGTTACCGCAAGGGTGTTGGACTTTGCCGTGGACGCGTTGCAGCGGAAAGGCAGCTCCAGTGGTGGCGACAGCGACGACAGGGAGGACGACCGGTTTTTCACCTTGCTTGCGCTTGTGGTGGATGCGCTTTTGCAGAACTTGCCCCAGACCATCGAGAACATCTACAGCAGGGAGGTGGGCTCGCGCGCCATCACCACGTTGCTTTTGTTGATTGCCGGCAACTACATCGACGACAACGAGACCAAGCACGCATTGATTGCCGCGTTGACGGTGGCCCTCGAGAAGAGAGGCGACGAAATCGACATGGGCGACAAGGCCAACGTGTTGGTGTCATTGTCGTCGTTGGTTGACGGCTACGACTGTTCTTTCGAGGATATCTTTCCCTTGTACCAGACATGCTCAAAGCTCTTCCGCGTGTTTGCCAACCGCGACGTGCGGCAGACGCTCGTGTCTGTGTTTGGTGCCATTGGCAACAAGTTTAGCGACATCAAGCCGGTTTCCGATGTGCTTGCCGAGTTGAATGCGTACGACAAGACGCGGTTCAACGAGCTTGATTTTGAAAGGCGCTTAGAAGCTTTCCGCGTGGTCAACGAGAAGTTGTACCAGACGCTTTCGGTGGTTCAGTGGTTGCCGATTGTCTACTGTCTGTTGTTTTTCATTAACGACCGCGACGAGATGGCTATCCGTGCCAACGCAGGCTACACGTTGAGACGCGTCGTCGACTGCTACTCCGATAAGGGCACCCCCGAGGAAGCGCGCGAGTATATCCAGTTGTTACAAGACTTGATCTTGCCCAACTTGAAGGTCGGGATCCGCAAGGAAAACGAGGACGTCAAGGGCGAGTACATTGCGGTGTTGGCGCACATTGTCGAGCACTCAAAGTACTTTACCGACCTTGCGGACATGCAGGTGTTGGTCAACACCGAGGATGAGGAAGCCGACTTTTTCAAGAGCATCACCGATATCCAGGTGCACCGCCGGCAAAAGGCCGTGCGTGGGTTGGCCGAACACAAGGACGCGTTGACGGAAACGAGTATCTCGCACTATATCTTGCCCATCATCGAGGGGTACGTGACCACCGCCGAGGAGAAGTTTAGGAACCTCGGTTTGGACGCGTTGAATGCCATCAGCGTGTTGGTGCGCTCGGTCACCTGGAACCAGTTCAAGGCCATTTTGAAGCGGTACGTCTCCAACTTGAAGGGCACAAACGGCAGTGGCAATGACGCAGGCGCCCTCAAGCCACGAGTCAACTTGACTGTGGTGGTGTCGGTGGCTTTTTTGCAGTCGGTGCGGAACCGGAGCGAGCAGAGCGTCGACTACATCAAGAACCTCCCGGACCAGGAGGAGCTCGACAGGTTTGTGTTGCAGGAGGTGGAACCGGGGTTGTTGAAGATCTTGCAGAAGCGGGACGACGACACCATTGTGGCGCGCGCACCGCTCGCCGAGGCGTTGACCAACCTTATCTTGTGCATTTCCGAGCACCGCATCTCGGGAGAGTTGCCCAAGATCTTGACCAGCATGTGCCAGGTGATGCGGTCGCGGTCGGAGGAGTTGCGTGATGCCGTGCGCAAATCGTTGGGCAAAATCGCCGTGTCGTTGGGCGCCACCTACTTTGCCTTTGTGTTGAAGGAGTTGAAGGGGGCGTTGTCCCGAGGGTCGCAGATCCACGTGTTGAGTTTCACAGTGCACTACTTGTTGCAGTGCATGGCGCCGGTGTTGGCGCACGGCGACTTGGACGAGGCTGTCGAAGTGGTGGTTGGCATTGTCATGGAGGACATTTTTGGCGCTGCGGGCCAGGAGAAGGACGCCGAGGGGTACACCAGCAAGATGAAAGAGGTCAAGTTTAAAAAGAGTTTTGACACTAGCGAGATTGTTGCTGCCAACATCACGTTGGCCCAGTTCGGCACCTTGACAGCGCCCTTGAGGATGTTGTTGCAGGAAACAATCTCGCACAAGACGCACGCCAAGTTGGACGAGCTATTGCGGCGGTTCTCGCTCGGGTTGCACCACAACGAGGAGGCCTCGAGAGTGGAGATTTTGCAGTTGTGCTACGAGATTTTCCAAATGTCGCGTGACGAGGAGAAGGAAAAGGAGCCGGCCGAGCCCAGTGCCGCTGAGAAGCATTTCCTCACCACGTTGTCGCGCAAGACGCAGAAGCACCACGTCGACAGGTCGCTCTACAAGCAGACGATGCAGCGGCTCTCGTTCGACTTGTTGCGCACGGCCATTGCGCGGCACGACAACTTGATGACCACCGGCAATTTGGAGGGCTTTGTGCCCTTGCTCGAGGAGGGCGTCAAGTCCGAGAACGAGCAGGTGGTGACGGCGGCGCTCAAGGTGTTGAACGCCATCATCCGTTTGCCGTTTGGCGACGAGACCCAGAACTTGTTCAAGGCGTGCGCGCGGCGCACGTTGGTGTTGATCAAGGACTCGCCTTCGACCAACCTGGAGGTGTGCCAGGCGGCGCTCAAGCTCTTGTCCACCGCTATCCGGCACAACCCCGACGTGAACTTGAAGCCCACGGCCATCAGCTACGTGCTCTCGCGGATCCAGCCCGACTTGGAGGAGCCGCACCGCCAGGGGTTGGCGTTCAACTTCCTAAAGTCGGTGGTGGCGCAGCACATCATGTTGCCGGAGTTGTACGACGTCATGGACACGGTGGCCAAGTTGATGATTGTCAACCACTCGAAGGAGATTCGCGACATGTCGCGCAGTGCGTACTTTCAGTTCTTGATGGAGTACGACCAGGGCCGCGGCCGGTTGGAGAAGCAGTTCAAGTACTTGGTCAGCAACTTGACGTACCCCACGGAAGAGGGGCGGCAGTCGGTGATGGAGTTGATCCACTTGATCGTGTCCAGGTCCGGGGCCGACTTGCTCCAAAAGTTGGCGTCGTCGTTCTTTGTGGCGTTGGCCAACGTGTTGGTGTCGGACACGTCGGCGCGGTGTCGCGAGATGGCGAGCTCGTTGATTGCCGGCATCTTGCGCAAGCTGGAGAACACGAGCCACCTTCAGAAGTACTGCTTGGCGTGGTTGAAGCAGTCGTCGAACCCGTTGCTCCAGCGCTGCGGGTTCAGCATCTACAAGTTGGTGGTGTCGGTCTTTGGGCTCGGCAAGGACCCCGAGTTGGACGCGGTGGCTAAGGACAATATGGAGAAGATCATTGCTGCAAGCAGGTTCTCCGAGGGGACAGAGGCCAACGGTGGCAGCAGCAGCGACGTCGAGTGGGAGCTCCTCTACGCAGTGCTCTCCACGTTCAGCAGCATTGCTGCCGCTGTCAAGGACGATATCTTCAGCCGCGAGTACGCCACCATCTGGCACGGGTTGGTGGACATTTCGTTGTACCCGCACTCGTGGATCCGATTGGTGGCGTGCCGCTTGATTGGGATGTTGCTCACAAACTTAGACGACGTGCAGTTTGATGTGTCGTCGTACGAGCTCCAGACCATCGCCGTCAAGTTGATCCACCAGTTGCGCGCGCCCAAGATCACCCAAGACTTGGCCAGCCAGTGCACCAAGAACATTGTCGTGATCGCCATGCGGTGGGAGGCCAGCAGCACCCACTGGGAGCACTTGGACAACGACGACAAGTCCAAGTACGCCAACGAGTATTTGCTCGGCCGGGTCTGTGGCATTATCAGACAGGAGAACGTACAGTCCTTGGTGGCGAAAAAGGCATGTATCAAGTTGGCGGCCGCGTTCATCCAGTTCACGTCCGAGCAACGGTTGGAGGAAGTGGCCGAGGTTATCATCGCTGCGTTGTACAACTTCACCGACCCCGAGTACGCGCGCTCGTTTGACGACGACGAACTCGTGACCTTGACCTCGCAGGCGTTGGATATGGTCAAGGACAAGCTTGGAACCACGGAGTACACGCGGTTGTTTGCCAAAGCCAGGCTGCACGTCACCGTGAGACGTCAGGAGCGGAAGGCGAAGCGCGCGCAGGTGGCGGTATCAGCGCCGGATGTGGCGGCAAGAAGAAAGTTGAAGAAGCACGAGCGGTCGCGTGAAAAGAGAAAGCACGAGAAGGACGCCAATGGCTACTACAAGCCAAAGAAGAGACGGGCTGTGTAAATATGGTTGTGTTTATGGGGGGTGCATTGTGTGTACGTGTATTTTTGTAAAGGAGCAAACAGTGTCAGCAGGGCCCTAATCTTGGTTGGCGGTGGCAGAAGCAGAGTCGGGGGTAATTTCCGGCGTCTCTTCCGTCACCTCCAACTTGGGCTTTTTCACCACCCTCTCGTCGGCATCGGCGTCGGCGGCGCCGTCCTCCTCTTCTGCATCTGCATCTGCGTCTGCCTCCGCCTCCGCCTCTGCGTCTGCGTCTGCCTCCGCCTCTGCGTCTGCGTCTGCGTCGTCCTCCCCCTCCTCCTCGCCATCATCCTCTCCCTCGGCATCTTCTTCGTCATCTTCTTCCCCCTCAACCTCACCTTCACCTTCGCCTTCGCCATCTGCTGTCTCCCCGGCCTCGCCCGTGACGCCCCCCTCTTCCAGCTGCTTCTTCAACGTGTATTCCTCCATCTCGCGCTGGTACCTTATCCTGTCGTCCTCGTAAAGCTTATAAAAGGGCCTGCGGTCCTCCTCGCTTAAGTTCTTCCACGCCTCGTTCATGCTGTCGCCGCTGACGTCCTCGTTGGTTTGCTTGTAGTTCTCGCAAAACAACAAGTACGCGTTCGTGGGCCGCTTGGGTGCGTCGGGGTCGCGCGCCTTCTGTTTCACGTCAAACACAGCGCCGATACGGCCCTTCTTCATCGCCAACTTCTTGGCCCCGGCCCCGCCGCTGCGCTTGGTGATGGAGTCGTCAAACACCTGTGGCGTCGGCGGGTTGGCCATCTCCTCAAACGTCAGGATCCCGTGCGGCATCTTGCGTGCACGGTCCTCGAGCCGCTCCAAGAGAATGGCGTACTCCACCCGCAACCGCCGGATGCTCGCCTGTGTTCGGCTCAATGCCAACGTGGCGATCTCGTTGCTCTCCTCAACCTCCTGCACTCGCCGCTTGAGCTCCTTGCATTTCTGCTTGAATCTATCCTCTGTGTGGGCGTTAGTAATGGGGGACGTGTCTAAGATCTGGTAATGGCGTGTGCCTGTCTACATACCCTCGCTCTCCGGGAGATTGTCCTTGATCTGTGACTTCATTGACGGCGCTGTACCAAAAGGCTGATATATTCTATCCGTTGTTGTCTTTTTTTCGTCCCTGTCTTTTTGTTGCCCACTGAATCAGTGTTATTGATCGAGGAATGTCCCCAAATGCAGGGGTGAAGAAGCGACAAGACGGCCATCGGGTTTACCTGGAACTACCGCCGTTGGGGTGTGCTGGCTCCTCTGGCCACCCCACAACCGGGGTGGGTAAGGGAACAGCCCTCCTCCATGGCGTGCCTCCCTCTTTCCTGCTGTTTGAGGTGTATGCGGCCCCCCACGTGACCTTCCGACCAACCAATGGAGGTCATATTTTTTCGTTGACTCTGTTTCACGTTCCCCAGCTTTCGCCTCTATTTCATTCAACACCCACTACCCCCCTGATGGCTACGTTTATAGTTACGACTGGAGAACCTGGAAAGAGGAGGGTACGTTCACAGCAGTGGCGAAGCACTGCCCACCATTTTTTTCCTTTCTGGCTTCACAAGACTAACCGTTTTTGTAGAAATCGGTCTTGGCGTGCCAAAACTGTCGCCGCGGCCACCGCAAATGCATCATGCTGGGTGCGTCGTCGTCGTGCACCCAGTGCACCCGCAAGTGTGTGGACTGTATCTGGGAAAAGCCCATTATCCAGGATGACGACAGTTTTGCCCGGTTCCGCAAGGAGGAGCACGTGTACTCTACCGTGGTTGCCAGCGCCACCCAGGGCGCCGCCGGAGCGCAGTTTGTGTGCTCCACGCACCCCATCGCCCTGCTTCTCAGCACCGACAAGTTTCTCTGCTATGACGGCGACACGTTCGGGCTCTTCAACCCGTGGCGCAGCACCCAGTCCGTGGACGCGCACGGAAACTACGACCCCGAGTTGCGCGAATACTTAAGCCGCAAGGGCGCCTTTGACATGCCGCCGCTCGCCGAGCAGAAGCAGTTGGTGCACACGTTTCTCACCCACTTGTACCCGGTGTTCCCCGTGTTTGACCGCAAGGACGTTGCCGACTTGGAAAGCTGTCCCCCCATGTTGCTCAACGCCATTTTTTTAGCTGCTACGCGGTGCCTTCCGTTAGCCCATTCCCCGTTGGAGGGCGCAGACATGCTGGTGCGGGTGCGGGCACAGAAGTTGTTTGAGCGGTGCAAGCTCCTCGAGTTGGCCGAGAACAACAAGATCGTGCTTATCCAGTCGTATTTGTTGATGGCGATCCACGAGGAGGGCATCAACGGCGGGTCGTTGGCCAAGGAGTACCTCAACAAGGCGTGCAGTTTGTGCGGCGACGTGGGGTTGACGACGTTGGCGGGATCCAACGGGATGGTGGAGAACACCCAACAACGCGTGTACAAAAAGCTCTTTTACAGCAAGGCGGTGCTCACCCGGATATTCTACGTATCTCTATGCTGCGACCGGCTCATGGCCGCCACGGGGGGGAGGGAGATGTACTATGACCTGAACGATGTGTTGATAGACGAGCTCAGTGTAGAGGATTGCGACGGCAGCCACCAGGACTTTTTAGTGCTCAGGTCGTTTGTGGAGGTGGCAGGGTATATCGAGCGTATATTGCAGACCTTGTACCGCCCGCCGCGCGGTCGGTCGGTGGATCCCGGCTTGGAGGAAAGCTTGCTCTTGTGGCGTAGTGCTGCCGAGCTGCCGCTGCCGTTCATCGAGCTTGTCCACGCGTACGCCTGTCTCTTGTTTTTGCGGTGCAAGTTGGACCCAATCACGCTATTCTCGGTCCCGTCCGATCGGTACATGCTGGAGATCCAGCAAGTGTCCAGCAAGATCCTCTTGCTCGAGCGATCCAAGTTCCAGAAACACACGGTGGGGACACACGCCTTGATGCACATTATGGCGTTGGCGAGTCTCTGTGGGAAGGACGACAACAGCGCCGAGCAGATGAAGGGCAAGGTTGTGCTTTATTTGCGCCATTTGCGCCACTACTGGTGGCTCGCAGCCTCGGGCTTGGAGTTGCTCGAGCGCGATCTGGCGGGGAAGGTCTAGTGGTAGAGTGTGCAGCGGTAGAGTGTGCAGCGGTATAGTGTGCAGCGGTAGAATGTCCAGTGCTACTGTGTATAGTGCTGCTGTGTATGGTAGTGGTAGTACCTGCGGAGCCTGCGGGACAAGTGTGAGTCACAAGACGTTGTCCGTGAAATTCATGGGGTCGATGCCGCTTCCATCTTATCTCGGATGCTCCGTCGGGTCAGCGAATATTATTGTCCTTGTTTTTGTGTGTATGTGGGTGGGTGCACATGTGGGTGCGCATGTGTGCTCTTCTCCAGCCGACAATATAAATACCACCAGGGGAGCGAAAAAGGCCGTTCCCATCATCATCAACAAAAGTGCCATCACCACCACTACCACTACCACCACTACCACCACCACTACCACCACCACTACCACTACTACTTATCATGTCTCACGAACCAACGACCAAAGTGTGCGTCTTCTGCGGATCTTCGTTCGGCAACAGGCCCGAGTTCGCCGACGAGGCCACCAAGTTGGGCAACGCCCTTGCGGCCAAGAGCTGGGGACTCGTGTACGGAGGCGGGTCCACGGGATTGATGGGCGCGGTGGCGCGCGGGTGCGCCACCAGCGGTGGGTACGTCCACGGCATCATCCCCGATGCGTTGGTGTCGCGCGAGCGTACCGAGGGCGACGGCACCGACCTCAACGAGAAGTTGAAGGAGAGCATCGACAACCACAACGGCAGTACGCCCATTCCCGACTCCAAGGAGTACGGCAAAACCACGGTGGTGAAGGATATGCACACGCGCAAGCGGCTCATGGGCAAGGAGGCCGATGCGTTTGTGGCCTTGCCCGGCGGCTACGGCACGTTGGAGGAGTTGATGGAGGTGGTGACCTGGCACCAGTTGAACATCCACAGCAAGCCCATTGTGGTGTTCAACACCGGCGGGTTCTATGACAACTTCTTGCGCTTCATCGAGGATGCCATTGGCGACGAGTTTGTGTCTAAGAAGAACGGCCAGATTATCAGGGTTGCCAACACCGTGGAGGATGTCTTGAAGGCAATCGAGGAGTACGAGGTGCCCGAGGGCCGGTTCAACTTGAAGTGGGATACCACGTGAAAACACGCCCTCTGCATCCCATATGTATAAGCGCTTATAAAAATATAGAAAACGATACAGAAAGGAAAAGGTGACAGAGCAAGAGCAAGAGCAAGGGCAAAAGCAAAAGCAAAAGCAAAAGCAAAAGCAAAAGCAAAAGCAAAAGCAAAAGCAAAAGCAAAAGCAAAGGCAGTAATAATCCATGTACAAATCTATATATAACGAAGAAAAAAGTATCATAAGCGCAGTCTATCCTGGTCTATCAGTGAGGGTTGTACTCCTCAATCTCGTTGTCATGCACGTGGAACAAGTCCTCAAACTCGTCCTGGGGAATTTCCACCTCCGAGAGGTACCCCGTGGCCACGTCGTACATCATGCCCCACACCTCGATCTTGCCCATCTTCAACGCCGCCATGGCGCTGGGGTGCCGCTTGAGTGCGGTGACAGAGGCAATGACGTTCAACTCGGCCAACTTCTTGGCCTTCTCCTTGGGGTGGGCGTTGTACTGGTTCAAGAGCTGCAAGTTGGCGGCGCGGATGTGGCGGACGGGGTTCAACCAGAGGTCCAACACGCCGCCGATTTTTTTCGACGACAAGCTCGCCCATACGCCGCCGCAGTCGGTGTGGCCGCACACCACAATCTTCTTCACCTTCAACACGTCGATGGCAAACTGCACCACGCCCTGCGAGCTGATGTCGCTGGCGGTGATGATGTTGGCAATGTTGCGGTGCACAAACACCTCTCCGGGCAACGTGGCCAAGCAGTGGTCGCCGGCGCGCGAGTCCGAGCACCCGATCCACAACGTATGCGGCGACTGGCCCTTGTCGTTGAGATCAAACACCTGGGTGCCATGGTTGTGCTTGATCGAGTCGACAAAGAATTTGTTGTTGTCGAGGTAGTCCTGCAACGTCGACTCGGGCGAGAGCGTGAACGGAAAGTTGGAGTGTGGCGCACCCGTGCGCACGGGCGAGGGCTTGGCGACGGAAGTGGACGAAGCACTAGGCGACAACTCGGAGTTGAGCGCCAAGTCGGTCTCGTGGTCCTTTTCCAATTGGTAGTGTAAAATGTTCTCTCTGCCCATTTTGCTCGCGGATGTTGATAGCGTTCGCAGTAGAAGCACGTTGTATGTTTGCACTCCCTTAATCAAAGACATGAAAAAGAAGAACAAGAACAAGAACTAAAAGGAAAGGGGGGAAGGAGACGGATGAAAACTCAGGCAACGCTCGAAACAGGCAAGCACGGATCTTTATATGGGCCTATAAATTATCTGTTGGTAGAAAATTAATTGTTGGGTGTGGGCATCGATAACCGGTAGGCGTGGTAGGCGGGCTGCGTTTTGCAGTTTGGCGCATTACATCACTGATAACATGTAAAGAGAGAAAAATTTTAGAGTAGTGGCTTAATTTGCCGCGGTCACGTGCCTCGGACTTTATCTCCTCCACTCTGTCCCACAACGGCAACTTTGGCTTGTTTTGGTCACCGTATTTGTCACGTGACCGGCTCTAGGGGAGGGACGTCACTGTTTCTGCATGCAAGCAGTTAAAGGGGCCATAATAGATGGAAACGAAAAAAAATCACCAAGGACGCGTCTCTGATTACATTCCTTTGTACGACGCAGGCCCCGCCACCCAAGCTTGTACACCATGACCACCAGTCCGTTTGACGAGGAGAGAGAGGAGGACTTGCGCAGGCTCATTGAGGAGCAGGAAGCCGCTGGCGTTCAGGAAGAGCAGCAGGAGTTTAACAAGCTCTCGAAGGACCTGAAGTTCAGCCGGTTGAACAACCTTATCGAGCAGTCGCAGGTGTACTCCAACATCATTGCCGAGCAGATCCTCCGGACGTCGCTCCAACTGGAGGATCAGCCACAGCAGCAGCCACAGCAGCAGCGCACGCCCGACGACTCTCCAAAACTGAAAAGGCGCAAGACATCGGGCAGGAAGACGTCCTCACGCAAGGCCACGCGCGCCACTCTCGACACGAGCCAGTCTGCAGCAGCCCACCAGACGCAGCAGCCGCAACTCATCACCGGCGGCGTGATGAAAGACTACCAGCTAGATGGGCTCGAGTGGCTCACCACGCTCTACCAGAACGGGTTGAACGGGATCCTTGCTGATGAGATGGGGTTGGGCAAGACGTTGCAGTGCTTGTCGTTTCTCAGCTTTCTCATTGAGAACGGGATCAAGGGCCCGTTCCTCGTAGTGGTGCCCCTCTCGACGCTCGCCAACTGGTACAACGAGGTGCGCAAGTTTGCGCCCAAGGTCGAGGCGTTCAAGTACACGGGCACCAAGCAGGAGCGCGCGCGCATTAACCTTGCGAAGATGGATGCCAGCATCGTCATCACCTCCTACGAGTACTCCATCCGCGACTTCCACAAGTTGGCGAGCATTAACTGGGAGTACTTGATTGTGGACGAGGGCCACCGGTTAAAGAACAACCAGTGCATGTTGATTAAGTTCTTGAAGCGGTTGAACGTGAGCAACCGGCTCTTGATCACGGGCACGCCCTTGCAGAACAACTTGAACGAGCTCTGGTCGCTTCTCAACTTCATCCTCCCCGACATCTTCCACGACCTCGAGTTGTTTCAACAGTGGTTCAACTTTGACGACATGACGGCGTTTGCCGAGTCCGACGACAATGACGAGGAAACCAAGCGTGTGATGAAGTTGAAAATTCAGGAGACGTTGATCAAGAACTTGCACAAGATCTTGAAGCCGTTCATCTTGCGCCGGTTGAAGCGCGACGTGGTAACAGACTTGCCGCCCAAGAAGGAGTACTTGGTGCACGTGTCCATGAGCGCGTTGCAGCAGCGGCTCTACTATGGGGCGTTGAACAACAAGTTGGCGCTGACGTTGGTGGCGGAGAACTTGAAGGAGTTTGTGGCGCACAACCACGCCGCCTTGTTCCGTGGCTTCGACATTGACGCGTACTTGGAGGGGGCAGGAGACTGTGCTGGTGCACAACTTGTGAAGCTGGTCAAGACCCGGAAACAGTACCGCGAAGCCGAGTCAGACGACGAGTTTGAAGTCGGTGGCGAGGAGCTGGAGGCTGACGAGACTGCCCCCACCTACGAGGAGGCCTTGGTCTTGTCGGGCAGGATGCGCGACCGCAAGGCGAAGCAGCGCATGGTCATTGGCGCGTTGCACCGCCAGATCACCAAGGCGGTGCGACGCTTGTCGTTGCAGAACGGGATGATGCAGCTTAGAAACATCTGCAACTCGCCGTACGTATACTACGAGCCGTTTCCCACCGCGAGCACCACCACCTCCGAGCACGATCATGATGCTGCTTTTATGGACCTTCTCGTGGCCAACTCGGTCAAGTTCCAGGTGTTGCACCAGCTCGTGGAGCCCCTAACGGCCCTGGGCCACAAGATGCTCGTGTTCTCCCAGTTCACGCGGTTATTGGACTTGCTCCACGACTGGTTCACCACGCTTGGTCACCGCATCTGCCGACTCGACGGGTCAACGTCGCAGCCCGAGCGCGAGCGCCAGATCCACCAGTTCAACGAGCCCGGGTCGCCCTACACCATCTTCCTCTTGTCGACGCGCGCGGGCGGGTTGGGCATCAACTTGACGGGTGCCGACACCGTGGTGCTCTTTGACAATGACTGGAACCCGCAGATGGACTTGCAGGCGATCGACCGCGTGCACCGTATTGGCCAGACGCGCCCTGTCAAGATCTTCCGGTTTGTCACGCGCGACTCCATCGAGGAGATCCTCATCAGCAAGAGCGCGAACAAGCGGTTTTTGGAGAAGTTGGTGATCCAGATGGGCGAGTTCAAGTTTAACAAGTTGAAGAAATTTATCACCGAGGACGCGTTGAACGTGCAAGACTTGCTCGAGTTGACGCGGTACGACTTCAAGAGGGGCGGAGAAGCAGGGGCAGGTACTGCCAAGACGAGCGCTTCTGGGGCGCTCTTGTCTGACGATGAGATGGTGGAGTTGCTTGACCGCTCGCCCGCGTGCTTTACTTCCTACAGTGACTCCAAGTTTGACAATATCACCGTGTTTGAAACTGTGAACAACATGGACAAGTCGACGTAAGAAAAACCTAGCATCTAGAATAAAATCGTACATAGAGGCAGAAGAAAGCAAGGACAAGCAAGAGATGGCTCCCTCCTGTCCCCTTCTAGGCTAATAGGGCAAAAGTCCTTTCTCTCCAGCGGATGGCATTGTACACGGCGCCATAACTCCACGTCAAGTCCTCGGCGCCTTGCATGAACCCGTGGTAACGGTTAAACTGCTCGCTCATGTGGCCGCCGGCATCCACGTGGTCCTTGATCACCGTCAAAAACGAGTCGCTGTACCTGAAGAGGTTGTACATGACCGTCAGGTACAACTGGGAGTCGTGGCGAATAACGCCGCCCACCACCTCTTCCTCGGGGATGTCAACCAACCCAAAAAAGTCCCGGTTGCCGTGCGTGATCACAAGGTCCTTCTGGGCAAACTTGATCTTGTGGATGAACCGGTAGATGAGCTCGCTGGCGGTGGCGGTAGAGATAAACCACGGGTTGCCTTCAGATGTACCGTACCCGTCGTAAATGTCCTCGGGATACCGGCCCAACGCCACGCCGCCAGGGAAGTGGTTGCGGTTGATGGGGTAGCGCACCTTCATGTCGGCCACGAGTGCCGCGAGTGTGCTCAAAATGGCATCGTCGTCAATGTCAAAAGGGATGTCGCTATCCACGTCAAGGGCAGCGGGAGCAGCACCATTGCCCAATGGCTCCTGGTCGTGGGTGTACAAGGAGCCAAGGAGGGAGGCAATGTCCAACCCGCCGCGCTTTCCCGGGAAGAGCGCGGGCGTCTCGATAATGTGGCTCACCACGGCGTTCTTGAACCCAAAATCGGCCACGACGGACGACCTGAGCTGGTGGAACGTCGACTGCAAGGTGGAGATGTAGGGGTCGTGCATCTTGCGTGCCCACTCGGCCCCCGCTTTCACCGCCTTCAACATGGTGATCTCGGTGAAGAAATGGATGGCGTCAACCTCTTCCCAGAGATCAAACCCAGAGTGGCTCCAGTGCTTGACAATGTACTCTAAGTCGGGCTTGACAATCTTGTGGTAGATGAAGGTGGCGTTGCCCAAAAAGTCACTGGCCACGTCGGTGCTGTGGGACTCGAGCATGTCGAGGTACGCCAAGATGGCGATGGCACGCAACCCGGGCCCATCGCGCTGCGGGCGGCCCCACTTTTCGTCAAACGCCGACATGTCCGCGTGGAACTTGGGCTCGCCCAACCCGTCGCGGCCGGCAAAGTCGCCCGATTTGTTGGGCGTGCGCTGCAAGTGGTACTGGTTCTCGATGTAGGCCTCCACGAGCCAGCGCAACTGCCGGTCCTGCAAGTTGGTGTCTTGCAAGTGGTACAACAACGTGCGCACGGTGATGGCCGAGTCGCGTGTCCACTGGTAGTAGTAGTCGGGGTACTGCTTCGAGGGACTCGCAAGCACCACGCCGGCGGTGAGGTTGGCGATGCCGTCGCCGGTGCCGATGTTGGCAAGAATGCCGCAGAACGAGGCGTACTTCTGGTTCACGAGCCACGACTCCAAGTCGGCATCCACGTCGGCATCAGCAGTGTCAACAGGGGCATGCGCCTTGCTGTCAACTTGCGCATCCTGGATGGCTGCTGGTACAACAACAGCTGAGGTGGCATTGAACAAGGAGAAGAGCTGCTGGACAATGGGCAAGGCGGACCCGGCGGTGAACAACAAGCACACCGCCACGTAGCGGCAGAGCAAGATCATGGGGGTCATCTTGCGGGGGAGGGGCGGGTTTTGGCTAAACTCTCTTTTTTTCCTGCTTCTTATCCTCTGCAGTATTTTTTTCCTTGTTTGCTTCACTGATTTCGCAATCCGTTATATCCGTTTTTTAGATATGATAACGGCAACAAGTGGGGAAGGGGGAGGGGAAGCAGATCAGGGAAAAAGAAGAAACAGGGTGGTATGAGATTGGTAGGGATGCTCGCTTGTCTGGTGGTGAGAAAGAATCAGAGTGAGGTAAAGGGGCCGGCTCAGAGGTGGCAGGGGAGACGCCTTGGTAGCAGTAGCAACGTTGAGAACAATAGCAAACGTCTTCTGTGGCTGTAGCAGGCTCTTTTTGGGATCAAAACAAGCCTGTTTTTTTTTCTGGTGGGGGGACGAGAAACAGTAGAAAACAGTGGTGGAGGTGGTGTTATGTTTGCTTCTCTGGTGATGGACAAGTGGTGGTGCTGTGTTAGTGGTAAACCAAACGGTGCTGACAAATGACAGGTGCTTTTTGGGGGGTCTTGGCGGGTGCGGACAAAAGGGAAAACTGAACTGGTATTATCCTCTAAGGCCTGGATAACACTATGAAACCAAAATGCAACCGAGGGGATAGGGGGAAGAAGCTGGGGAAGCTGGGGAAGCTGGGGAAGCTGGGGCAAGGCGTGGTGGAGGGCTGTCTCGTGTGATGGCGGTAAAGACTAGAGAGGAGAGGGGGAGAAATTTTTTCCTGGCTGTCATCACTTTGGCAATGTTTATATATATGGATTCTGAAATCTGGGGAAGCGCAGAGAAAGAGAGAGGCACAGAAGAAGACACGAAAAAAATTTTGCATAAAACGTGACCTTCTCTCGTTCAAGTCACATGGCGTGAATGACGCCTCCAGTGTAATCGCGACACACTACTTGACAACAAAAAGGGCTAGACCTCTTTGTTGTGGTTTTGGCTTTGGCTTTGGCTTTGGCTTTGGCTTTGGCTTTGGCTTTGGCTTTGGCTTTGGCTTTGGTGCACGTGACTCGGACAGAACAGCCGCACTGGGGAAGTATAAACACAGCAACAGCACGCCACCGCCACCCAGCACCAGTTCCATATATGTACGCCCTGCAATGATAACGATACATTAACGATTAATATATAAAACTAAAAATACACATAAGATTGAATTGAAAAAGCACAGTCCACTACCCTTAGTTGGAGGCAGAAGAGTACTTGGTGACGGATCTGGTACCCTCGGAAACAGCGTGCTTGGCCAACTCACCGGGCAAGATCAATCTGACGGCGGTCTGGATCTCTCTGGCCGAGATGGTGGACTTCTTGTTGTAGGCAGCCAACTTGGAGGCCTCACCGGCAATTCTCTCGAAGATGTCGTTGACAAACGAGTTCATGATGGACATGGCCTTCTGCGAGATACCAGTGTCGGGGTGGGTCTGCTTCAACACCTTGTAGATGTACGAAGAGTAGGTCTCCTTTCTGGCCTTGGTTCTCTTCTTACCAGCGTCGGTGGAGGCAGTCTTCTTGGCAGCGGGCTTCTTTTCAGCGGGAGCCTTGGAAGCGGGTTTCTTTTCAGCCTTAGGTGGAGCCATTGTGTGTGTGATGCGGGTTGGTTACTAGGGAGTAAGAAAGGAAGTAAGAGGAGAGAAAGAAGAAAAAGAGAAAGAGAAAAGGAGGAAAGGAGAAAAAGAGAAAAGAGGAAAGTGAGTTGGGTATTGTTGGTGCTGCGGAACCACCGCTCCTTTTATAATGGTGAACTCGTGGAGAAGAGAGTGCAACCGTAGAATGCGCACTTTGGAGACAATAAGAGAGAGAAGGAAAAAGCTGGGTTGAGCTGGCGCGGTTGTTTTCTTTTGTTTGTGTGCGGCTCACGTGCGCAATTATCTACCTGTGCTGATGGTTGCGCCCGCGTTCTGAGACTTACACCGGAGAAGAGTATTGATACTTTGCACGACCCACGCGTAACAAACAAAGGGGGAGAAGGAGGGAGACGGGAGAGAAGAAGAAAAAACCTCTGCTGGAGAGTTATATATAAACTGCGAGTCCACCCACATCGTTCCACACACACTCCCTTTTCCCTTTCCTTTCTTTCTCCTTTCCCTCTTCTTCCTCCTCTCTTTCTTTCCCATCCAAATCAATCAAACACATAATCACAATACACAATGTCAGGTGGTAAAGGTAAGGCCGGTTCCGGCGAAAAAGCGTCCACTTCCAGATCGGCCAAGGCTGGTTTGACTTTCCCAGTCGGCAGAATCCACAGATTGTTGAGAAAGGGCAACTACGCGCAGAGAGTGGGCTCGGGTGCTCCCGTCTACTTGACCTCGGTGTTGGAGTACTTGACTGCCGAAATCTTGGAGTTGGCTGGCAACGCTGCCAGAGACAACAAGAAGTCGAGAATCATCCCCAGACACTTGCAGTTGGCCATCAGAAACGATGAGGAGTTGAACAAGTTGTTGGGTGACGTGACCATTGCCCAGGGTGGTGTCTTACCAAACATCCACCAGAACTTGTTGCCCAAGAAGTCGGGCAAGAAGGAATCCCAGGAATTGTAAGTGAAGAGAAAGCATGGGATTTTGAAGATTTTGGTTTTTTCAAGTGTTTTCTGCTACGATTCTCTGGGTTTATGTGAAGTTGTCTTGTTTTAGTTCTTTGTGTATTATATAAATGTATACTATTGATATTTTGAGAGCAGAAACGGGCAGCGGTGGCAGCATCTTGGTGTAGGCCTTCCCTGCTGTTTTGTCCCCGCTGGTATACCTCGGCTGAGATAAGATTTCTTTAGTCCCTTCTTTTTTTGCCCCCCTTAAAACGGAGAGCCAGAGAAAAAAGCATGAGCAGACGGACTACAACCCAACAAATACAACCAGACAGCCAGCAGCAGCAACTACCAGTACCACCACATCCACCATGGCACTCAACCTCAACGCAAAGGCTCAGAGAGCGCGCAATATCCGCATTGGCTTGACGGCCGGCGCCATGCTTGTGGGCGCCGGGTACCTTGTTTTGAACACCTTCCCGCACTTGAAGACCCAGCTATACGACTATATCCGTGGCGTGGACCGCATCAACGAGGATGCCCTCGACGAAGACGAGGGGGAGCAGCCGGAGCAGCAGGATGTGGTGGTTGGGCGCAGTGACGGTGGCAAGGAGAAGGTTGTTGTCGAGTCGGAGCGTGCGTTTGAGCAGCGGGGGCACGGCCAGGGAGGCGCGCCCGATGTTGCCAACTGGCCCGATGACCTCTTAAAATCCTGGTTGAGCGAGGTACGTAAGCCGAGGCTAGCTCCAGTTCTCCCTCCCCCATCAAGCCAAGTTACTAACAGGCGCAACGCCCTTGCCGACAGAAAGAAATCAGTCCTCCTCCGCATGCTTCTCACGATAACCTTGTTTCCCTTGTTAAGTCAATTAAAAATTAACGCCATGGGGCTAGTCTTGTCCTTCCTTCTATACTTGCGCAAGCTCGTGTAGGGGAAGGAGCGGCTCTATCCTATGTATGATTCATGTGTACCTAATAATAATAACAGAGACGGCTGCACCAAATGGGTGGAGGCACACTCTGTGTCTCTGCTTTCTATGTCTATCGCCCATAACAGGAGAGCCCCGCATGATGCATCTACTTTAATGTCTTCTCCCATTCGCGCAACCCCCTTGCAAACACTTCTCGGGTGAGTCCCCTGGTCTCATCGGGGACATGGGCAAAGTGGCACCCAATGCTCGCCACGTCGCGGTTGCGCCATTCATCGTCAAACAACACAAAATCTCCGCTGGCCAACTCTGGCTCCAACCCGAGCTGCTTTGCCGCCCGGGTAATGTGTTTCGTCTTGCTGCCCTGGCCCCACTGGAGATCATCGAAGTAGGTAATGGCAGGGCGTCCGCCAATGTACAACAACAGTAATATTTTCTGCGCCACCTTCGGGGTGGCAGTGCGGCTTGCGGCCACAAGCATCACGTTGTTTGCCTTCAATTCGAGAATGATGGCCTCCACGTGCGGGTAAAATGCAAGGGTGTAGGCGTACTTGTCGACGACTTCAGCGGTGCCGTTGGCTTTTAGCGGCGGTGCGATGTGGGTGTCGCACCAGCATGGCCAGAGCGTATAGTCGAGGTCAAACACTACCACCAGGGGGTACCTCGTACGGGTCATGTGAAGGTGATGCTGTCTGGTGCTGTCTGGTGCTGTCTGGTGCTGTTGCCGTTTTTGTTATGCTATTTGTTCCGGCCTCCTTCCTCTTCCTTCACGTTCCTGCCCTCTGCACACGACCGTCGTCTTTTTCTGTTTGTGTTTCTCAGCTTTCTCAGCTTTTCCCTTCCTTATCGTTTTTTATCGTTTCACTTCTCTCTCTCGCCTCTCCTCCTTCCTTGTGCAGAAACAAAAAAGTGTATGACCCCAAAAAAGAGGAGGAGTAGCACAAGCAAAAAGCGAAAAGGGGGGAGGCGAGGCAAGGGGGCAAAAAAACCCATACCAGCTTGCCACTCATTTACTCTCCACGCCACACCCCCACACCCACATCACACCACATTTGACACTCCATAGCACCACTTCATTTCATTTCATTTCGACTGCCACCCTAGGGACCACGTTTCATCATGAGCCCCAAACAGCAGGTTACCATCAAGGCAACTATCAACAAGGTTGGCGGCGACGACGCTAAGCGCTGCGCCCCCGTTGAGAAGACGCTTCTTTCCAGCAAGGAAGTGTTTGCCGGCATCAAGACCAAGGCGGCGTTGACGGCTTTCTTGAGTCGTGAGCTTCCTATTAGCGCCCAGGACAAGGACATGAGCTACCGCCGCAAGAGCAAGAAGCACAAGAACTATGTTGCTCTTGCCACCGAGGAGGATTTCAAGGCGTTGGCGCGGAGCTTGAAGGTGAAGAACCACGTGCTGTTGGTTATCGACGACAAGTCGCCACCGAAGCAGCTGCAGCGCGAGCAGTGGCAACAGCAGCGCGAGCAGTGGCAACAGCAGCGCGAGCAGCAGCAGCAGCAGCGCAAGCAGCAGCAGCAGCAGCGCGAACAGCAGCAACAGCAGCAACAGCAGCAACAGCAGCAACAGCAGCAACAGCAGCGCGAACGTGAGCAGAAGAAGAGAAAGACGGGCTCAATTGACTTTGGCAGCTTGAGCGATGCGTTGTTGGAGACGGCGATTGACCACTTCAAGGAGTTGTTTAGCGAGTTGGGCGCATTGCGGGGCGATGCTGTTGCCGATACCAGTGGTGCAGCCGCTGCGTCTGCTTCGGAGACCACCTCAGCTTTTGCCACTGCCACTGGCGCCACTGCCACCTCCTCGTCGTCGTCCTCTTTCACCTCCGCGGCCCCACCATACGAGGAGTTGCCCGTCCACTCCAGTGTCTGCTGCGACGTCTGCTACCCTGACGAGTTTGTTCCCCTCAAGGGCACGAGATACGCGTGCTTGGTGTGCCAGAACTTTGACTTGTGCGCCAAGTGCGAGACCAAGCAGCACGAGGAAAAGTGGAGCGTGGGCGGCCACTCGTACATGCACCCCATGGCCAAGATTGCCTACCCTACGCCCTCATTCGCTAGACGGTGTGGCCGGGGCCGGTTCCAGGCGCCGCCCGCATGTGCGTTTGCGGCCCGGCAGCAACAGCAGCCACGGCAGCGGCCACGCAACGAGATTGTCTACGACATCCCCTTGGAGCACTGCACGGCCGAGACGAAGGCCAAGTTGGAGTCATTGCTTGCCTCAAGGGGCTTTGAGGGGTTTATGGCTGACGTTGAGCAGTACATCTCGGATGCGTTGCGGTACCGCGAGTTGCTCGACTTGATTGACAACAGCGACGCCGGGATAAAGCACGAGTCGGTCGATGTCAAGTACGCCATTATCAAGAGCATCATTGAAGACAAGGTCAATGAGGCGGCGATGGCCGGTGCGATGGCGGACGATGCGATAGTGGACAACGTGGCGGCGGCCAAGGATGAGCTTGCCGACGTCCTTGCTCTTTCTGCTGCCGAGGCTGCTGCTGCTGTTGCTGCCAAAGCGGTTGCTGTCTCTGCTCTTGAGGCGGATGCTCCCGCCGATGCGGTTGTGGTGCGGGCCAAGAACTTTGGCGACGACTCGTCGAGACTCGTGTCGCTCCTGTTGACCAACACGTCGCCAACCACGATCCAGAGCGGCACGCTCACGTTTGAGTTCTACAACGATAAGCGGACCGAGGTGGTTGTGGTCAAGAATGCGTCGGCCATCAAACCCAACCAGAGCAAATACTACAACTTGAGCAAGTTGCCCGCGGGCAAAGAGTTGGTGGGCATGCAGATGAAGGTGACCGCGCCCAATGTCGTTTTGGACGGCGTGTACATGCACGACGTGGACTCGGTATTGAGAATGACGTTGGCGCAGCAGGGTGCGGGCGAGGAGGTTGACCGGACTTCAGCGCTGGTCAGCACCTCTGGCTCTGTTGGTGGTGCTGGAACCCCCCAGCAGAACATGCCCGACTTGATTGTGTTTGACGACGCGGTCGAGCACGTTGAGTTGACCAACAATGACGAGATTTGGATCACACTTGTGCCCAAGTCGTCGACGTTGGCGCAGATTATGCTCAGAAACAAGTCGGGCAAGACTATTGACTGTTCGAACTTGAAGTTGTCCGTGGTCAACTGCATCAACCGCGCGGTTGTGTCGTTGACGGTGCGCAAGAATCACGGCATTGCTCCCGGGAGAGTGGGCAAGTTTAACATTGGTTTGGTGAACACACACATGAAGTACCCCTTCAAGTTGGTGTTTAAAAACGACTACAACTTGGGCCACGTGGACTTGAGCAAGGACGAGTTGACGGGCCGCCTCGTGTTTGATGAGGAGGAGAACTATACGTCGTCGACGGAGTCGATGGACGAGAAGGAGGAAGAGCCGAAGGAGGAAGTGAAGGAATATGAGGACTCCTTTTTCGGGTCCACGCACTCGATGGTTGTTCCCTCGTTGCCCAAGGAGAGCACTGAGGAATTGAAGCGGTCTGTGTATGTTGACGCTGAGGCGGAAACGGCCTCTGACAATGCCGACAAGATGGATGAGGATGTGGACGAGAAGGACCAGGACGCTGAGTACGATGTCATTTCCGATGACGATATTGGCTCTGACTATGAGCTTTTGGAACATGTGGATTTGGATGAGAAACACGTGTAAGAGGGAAGCGGGTGATGGTAGCTACAGGTTGATCCTGTTTTGCGGCAGTCCATCTTTTTTTTGTTTTTTTCATCATTTTTTATATTTAGTTGGATGGATGGTTGGCTATGGTTGGTTTTATATTGTTTTCAGATAATTATTGTGTCTTGTTGGAAAGTCAGGGGGCATGGGCATCTGGTGTGCATCTATTGTAGGGGATGATGGTGTGTCCATGTTTGCATTTTCCCCAGATTTGACAGAATTCTGAGGAGAAATATGGGAGAAAAGAGATGAGAATCGGAAAAGGAGTGAGCATGCTGCGACACACCAACGTGAGCGAGTACACCAGGTACACCGCTGCTTCTCTGGTCGTCTAGAGATAGTTTGCTGCTAGGTAGCGGCATAGAAACCAGCAATAGCCCCCTTGAAAACCGTTTGGGGGTCTGCTCTAGCACCTTCAGCATATATGCCACCAATACACTCACAGTAACACCTCCTATAAAAATTACCCAGACCACAAAGACAAGTGGGACGGGTGCCTCCGCACCAGAAGAATACGATAGTAGCACCTACTTGGCTGTGAAAAATCGCTGACGGTGCTTATGGGGGGCATCTCAAGTTCCAGGTGGTAGCAGTAGGCTTTCACGCCAAGCGACGTGTCGCTACCAATCGGGCTGCTCTTGGTTGGGACCTGCACCATCAAAAGAGCAACGAGTAAAAAAGCAACCCAGGCCGTGGTGCCAGTTGCTGTTCCATCCGGCCATGGGGCAGAAAAACACCCATGCCATCCTGAGGGGGCAGCCTTAATCTCGTCAAAACGCAGGTGCCGATTTTGCGCAACAAAGAGAGGAGGACAGAGAGCAATGGAAAGCGGGCCAACGACGGCAGCAAATATGAACAACTAAAAGCGAGGAGGCAATCGTAGAAGAGACTACAAACACAAACGCAAATGGAAGGGGAAAGAGCAAGTGGTTTCCCCGTCTCTTCTTTTTTCTCGGTGTTTCCTCTAGTCATCCATAGGAACAGCACCAACAACACTTGTGCACCTGTAATCCAGTTGGATTGCGTACAGTTCCAGCCAGTATGTAAGCATCACAGAATAGACTTCGCTGGCGGGTGCACTCCTCACAATGGGCAGGAAGGAGAGGATTTGGCGTTACAGATCCAGATGAGCAGGGTGTGTTATTCTTTTGTGGTCTCATAACCATAGGGAGGGTCCGCCCAAAAGCAAGTGGGGCTCTCTTTTTGAGAAGGAGGTGCACGATTACCACCACCACCGCCACCACTCACTGGGGACACAGTGCACCTTTCGCCCTGGTCCATCAGGACACAGACCGCCGTGTTGTCTTCATGTGCCGCCTGCACCACCTGCCTTGTGTCTTCTCTTCCCCTGCTCTCCCCCTTCTTCCCGCATCTCCGCTCGGTTTCAGATCACGTGACCAGCAACATACCCGCACCCACAGTTCCTCCTCCCTCGTTGCCACTAAAGGAAAATCCCTCAGTGATGGGAAAAAAGGAGACAAGAAAGACGAAATTGGATGATGGGACACGCACGCAGGCAAACATCCATGCACCAATACACCAAGCGGAAATTGGCGAGAGAAGGGAGAGAGTCGCAGAGAGAGGCAACGTGAATTCCATCTGTCATGAAGGACCCACCCAGAGACAGAGAAAAAAAACTACACTGTTCATATCCCTACTAACCCACTTCCCCCAAAGCACATCTTCTCAAACTCGTTCCTCCCCCCTGCGCTCATAATCGTTTGAAAGCAAACCAGATTGCCCATCTATATGTCCAAGCACAAGCCGTCTTTACGAAGTAACCATGCTACTACCGTACCGTTAAGGAGCCACGGCGGCAGCAGCACGGCGCTCTCCAAGCTCGTCTTTGTCTTTTCCTCCATCGTCAAGCTCGTGCACGCGCTCCCCATCCACCACGCTGTTTCCGATACTGGTTCTGCCCACACCGCGGCCAAGAAGCAAGTCATGACCCCTGAGGAATTTTACTTGAACCTTTTTACGTCCATGGTGTTGGTGCTCGCCGGTGGCGTTTTTGCCGGGTTGACGTTGGGGCTCATGGGTCAGGACGAAGTGTATTTGAAGGTGATTGCCACCAGCGGCGAGCCACAGGAGCGCAAGCACGCCCGCAAGGTGTTGCAGTTGATTGGCCGTGGCAAGCACTGGGTCTTGGTGACGCTCTTGTTGTCGAACGTGATCACCAACGAGACGTTGCCCATTGTGTTGGACCGGTGCCTTGGCGGCGGGTGGCCCGCGGTGGTGACATCGACGGTGTCGATTGTTATTTTCGGCGAGATTATCCCCCAGTCCGTGTGTGTGCGGTACGGCTTGCAGGTGGGCGCCATGTTTGCCCCCTTTGTCATGGTGTTGATGTACGTGATGTACCCCGTGGCGTACCCCTGCGCCATGTTGTTGGACCACATTCTAGGCGAGGACCACGGGACCGTGTACAAGAAATCGGGTTTAAAGACGTTGGTGACGTTGCACAAGACCATGGGCGTGGAGCGGTTGAACCAGGACGAGGTGACCATCATCTCCGCCGTGTTGGACTTGAAGGAGAAGTCGGTGAGCGCGATCATGACCCCCATGGACCGCGTGTACACCATGTCGGCGGACACGTTGTTGGACGAAAAGACGGTGGAGGAGATTTTCAATGCCGGGTTCTCGCGGATCCCCATCCACTTGCCCAACGAGCCCAACAATTTCATTGGCATGTTGTTGGTGCGCGTGTTGATTAGCTACGACCCCGAGGATGCGTTGCCCGTGGCGTCGTTTCCCTTGGCCACGTTGCCCGAGACCGGGATTGACACGTCGTGCTTGAACATCTTGAACTATTTCCAGGAAGGCAAATCGCACATGATTGTGGTCAGCGAGCACCCGGGCGAGCCCACGGGCGCGCTTGGCGTGTTGACGTTGGAGGATGTGATTGAGGAGCTTATCGGCGAGGAGATTGTCGACGAGTCCGACGTGTATGTGGACATCAACAGGAACATTAAGCGGAAACACCCGGGCCCATTGTCGAAGCGCAACTTGACGGCATACTTGCACAACTTGTACCAGGGCTCGTCGGCGGCGACCGCCCAGAAGCGCGGCTCGATTGACTCGCAGGACCAGCCCCCGCCGGGCGCCGACTTGCGTGACCGGCTCAATAGGCCCGGCTCGCCCGCCACCATTATCTCGTCGACGCGTAACGACCGCAAGAGAAAGAACAGCAAGGATACCACTGCATCGGGTCCTGCTTTTGTGAGCGGTGGTGCCGGTGGTGGTGCCGGTGGTGGTGCCTCTGGCTCTGGAACCCCCTCGGCCAATTTGCCTGCTGGCGCAGCTGCAATTGCAGCTGTCGCCACCAGTGCTACCGACGCGTGCTCGGGTCTTGGTGCCGGCAAGTATTGGAAGCCCAAGAACCCTGCCGCCAACCCCTTGGAGACGAACAAGAAGTTTGTTACGATCAAGAGGCCGAACCAGGATACTATTGAGTCTGTGGCCAAGGCGGCGTCTCCGGCGCCCGTGGGCGCCAAGCAAGTGGGCACTGTCTTTTCAAGCGAGCGCGGTGCCATTGAGGAGGCGCAGCGCCGGTCGTTTGACGAGCACCAGCACAATAGCCACCGGTACATGTTGCCCCTCGATAGAGAGACGGATGTTTCTGAGATCCAGGAGGAGAGCGCCGGCAAGAGCAGCAAGGGAAAGAGCAAGAGCAGCAAGGGAAAGAGCAAGAGCAACAAGGATGTTGCTGCTGATGGAGATCCCTTTGCTGACGACGACAATGACCGCAACCAGGTTGTTGACGGTGAAGTGTTGAATATCCCCATACCAAATGGCCGTAATGGGGTTCTCGAGCAGGAGTCGCGGTCGTACCGCACAGGCGGGATCATTGAAAGCGTGATCAACGTCAAGGGGGTGCACAAGACGATTATCGAGAATGCCAGCGACTCAGAGGACATCTACGAGCCCGACACGGCATCCCACAGAAAGCAGCAGCAGGCCAGGCACAATGGGAAAAAGAGCCCCAGCTTGACCACGCGCTCCGACTCGTTCAACTTGAACAGCTATGGCGACCGCAACGAGGAGGACCAGCTCTTGTTGGAGGGCAATGGCAACAGCCGGGCGGGTTCGGTGGGGAGCAACGGGTCGCACCATAAGAACGGCGGCAGGAGAGCCAGCATATGGGACAAGTTTACCGGGAACTCGTCCGAGTAACCCCTCTACACCTGCATGCGGCTGTTCCTTGTTCCCCTCCCATTTCTATGTTTCAGTTTTGCAGTGTGGATTGAGTTTTTCTTGGTTTTCACCCGCGTAATTATTTATCAAATGAAAAAAAAGATGTGCCAATGTTGACAGGAAGAAGTTGAAAGGAGTAGCTTATCCGGCAACGTCGATGAGGCTATATGCTGGAATTATCGCGGGCCACCTGCCACCTGGACCAGCCTGTGAAAAGAGGACGACGTGGTCCGGAACGTCGGCTATAAAGCGCGAAACAATGTGGCCCCACCCACAGGGGGCTCTGTTTAGCCGGTTTACCGGGTGAGAGAAAAAAGTTACGTCATACTTCTCCTGCTTCTTCTTTCCTCTCCAGTAAGTTAAGAAGGTCTGTCAGCTATTGCGACCGCGTGGCTCTCTCTTCCCCCCTGCTCCTGACCGTATATGTATACGCTGCAGAAGGAGCAGCATAAGTGCTCGTGGGCTCCCAGTGCACGGGGCGCATTGCGCTCGGCTGTGGCATCCAACCGTACCCCACCCTGTTGTCTCTCTTCCCCCCCTTTTCTGCTTTTGTTGCCCCATTGAGGCAAAAAAGGAGAGCGAGAGAGCGAGAGAGCGAGGAAGTCCAACGTTTCACTTTTTTTGCTTTCCCACCGTTTCCCGATCCGTGTCTTCGTTGCAACTGCAACGGCCCCATTGACCCTCTCTCCTTCTTTTGGACGCTTCTCCACCCCTTCTTCTTCCTCCGCATCTGACCCTGGCGCTAGCATCGAGGAGTATACTTATACCTGTCAATTATCCCGCCCTTTTTGCCCACTTGCACCGGCTCCGCCCCCACCGCACTCCATTCCACCACGCCGTGCCTCGTTCCACGACCTACGATCCCCACTATATCAAGACCAAAAGCCCACGCTACCCAGTTAGCCACCAAGAACCGTGCTGGCAACTGCTGCAGACACACCACCACCACTCCATTCAAGGCTTGTCACCCTTCTACTGCTTAGAAGCACGGAAGGAGAAGATAAACCCGTGTATCCGCTTATATCCGAGAGATCATCCCCTCTCCTACGCAAACTTGCGCCTCTCCACTGAAGCCACTTTTCAGAAGCAACTACAAGAAACCAGTGGCACCAACAACCACCATACGAATAGCACTTTCATCTACATAGCCGTGCCACCCCCACCATGCCATTCAAAGGATTATTCAGCAACTCGTCGTCGTCGTCCCTCGCCAACGACAACCCCTCGGTGAAATCCACCAACTCGTCGTCGCACCGCTCGTTTCTCAAAAAGAGGGACTCGTCGAACCTGCTATCGCCGCTGCTGACGAGCAGCGCCCACTCGCGGAATCCCTACAACGGCCAGGGCCAGGCGCATAGCCAGGGCCAGGCGCATAGCCAGGGCCAGGCGCATAGCCAGGGCCAAGGCCAGTCGCCGGGTCATACGAATGGCGATGCCAAGTATGCACACGCATACCAAGGCACACACGCGCCCCCCGCACAGCAGCAGCAGCACGAAAGGTATAGAAATACCCCCATGAGCAATAACGCCACTGGTGCATCCAGCATGAACAGCACCAACAGCGCCAGCACCGCCAACGGGAATGGCCATGGCCATGGCAACAAGGACTCTCTGCACAGCCACTTGTCGTTAAAGCGGTTCCTCAAAAAGTTCAAGCCCAATGAGAAGGCCAAGACCAGTATGAGTGCCGGCAGACCGGACCCTATCCGGGCCCAGGCCGTCCTCTTTGAAAAGTACGGCACTCCGGGCCGGTTATTGGGCACCGGCGCCAGCGGCTCCGTCAACTTGCTCTCATCCAAGACAGACCAGTCCAAGATTTTTGCCGTCAAGAAGTTCCGCAGCCGCTTGCCCACGGAGGAGCAGGAGGATTACCGCAACAAGGTGCAGAACGAGTACAGTGCCGGGGAGCTCTTGGAGCACCCCAACGTCATCCGCACCTATGAGCTCATCAAGGACGACTCTGTGGTTGACCGGCAGCGCCTGGACCCGGACTACTACATCGTGATGGAGTACTGTGCGTACGACTTTTTCAACTTGGTGATGAGCGGGCTCATGGACCCCGGCGAAATATCGTGCTACTTCAAGCAGATTGTCAATGGCGTCGCCTTTATCCACAAGCACGGGTTGGCGCACCGCGACTTGAAGCTCGACAACTGCGTTGTGAATGAATATGGCGTGCTCAAGCTCATCGACTTTGGCTCGGCGGTGCATTTCCGGAAGGATGTGCCCGAGGGGTACTTTGTCACGCAGGAGGATATCATGTTGGGCCCGCGGCAGAAATTGATCCGCGCGCGCGGCGTTGTCGGGTCAGACCCGTACTTGTCGCCCGAGGTGTTTGAGCCCTTAGGCAACGGGTATGATCCACGTACGGCGGACGTATGGTCGGTGGCCATTATCTACTGCTGCATGGTGCTCCGCCGGTTCCCCTGGAAGTTGCCCAAGTTGTCGGACGCGTCGTACCGCTCGTTTGCGGGCCCGCAGCTCACGCACGACAATAATGCCGGCAGCAGGTCGATCGAAGACGATGTGGGCCAATTGTCGTTGGACAAGGGCCACCACAACCACTCCCACCGTGGACATAGTCCAGCAAACTCGGTCTCGTCCGGACAGGACCGGTTGTTGCGCTTGTTACCGGTGGAGTCCCGGCTGCTTGTGAGACACATGTTGACGCTCGACCCCAGGAAACGGTACCTCATGTCGGACGTGGCCGAGGACGTGTTTGTCACGGATATTCGCGAGTGTACCGAACACGACGATCCGGCGCAGGTCAAGAACCACGAACACCACTTGGTGACCGAGCAGGACTTGCAGAAGATCCAGCAGGAAAAGGACCGGCTCAAGAAGATGAAGGATGCGGGAATGGCATAGCAAGTAGAAGCTGCACCGCGTGTAGCAGTGTGTATGCCCACGTGAATAAAGGTGTAAAAGTTGGTTGGTTCTGAGGTGATTGTCTGATTAAAGTAGACCTAAGAAAACAAAACAAAATGGTCTGGCGGCTTGTTCAGCCATGGCAACAAACCATTATCATTTTCCTTTGTTACATCATCAGACAACAACACGCCACCCTCCACACACACCAGACACACCACATCGCACACCACCGATATGTCTGTCCCTCCTCCGGACAGTCCCAATCCGCATCTCCCGCAGTGGGTGGTGACGCTCGCGTTCTACTCCTCGCTCACGTCAGCGCTCACCATATTTACCAGCATCTACCTCCACTTGCTCAACTACCGCAAGCCGTTCCAGCAGCGGCTCATGATCCGCATCCAGTTGATTGTGCCCCTCTTTGCCATCTCCTGCTACTCGATACTCATTAACCAGGCCGGTCTATTCACCCGCTTCGTGTTGGAGCCCGTGCGCGAGGTGTACGAGGCGTTTGTCATTTACACCTTTTTCTCCTTGCTCACGGACATGCTTGGCGGCGAGCGCAATATCATCATCATGACGAGCGGGCGCGTGCCCGTGCTGCACCCCGGGATCGTGGACGTGGTTCTCCCGCCCATGGACATTTCGGACCCACACACGTTCCTCAACATCAAGCGCGGGATCTTGCAGTACGTGTGGCTCAAGCCCGTGATTTGCTTCTTGACATTGACCAGCGAGGTTTGTGGGTGGTACAACGTCAATGATATGAGCGCGCGGTCCATCTATTTCTGGCTCACGTTGGTGTACAATGCCAGTGTCACGCTCTCTCTATACTGTCTTGCCATGTTTTGGAAGATCTTGTGGAACGACTTGAAGCCGTTCAGACCCGTGGGCAAGTTTCTCTGCGTCAAGTTGATTATCTTTGCCAGCTACTGGCAGGGCGTGATTCTCGCCATCCTCAACTTTTTCCAGCTCCTACCGGGCAACGCCGAGGCTGGCGGCGGTGGTTCTGGTGGTGGAGAGGAGAGCATTGGCGTCTCCATCCAGAACGCCTTGCTCTGTGTGGAGTTGATTGCGTTTGCCATTGGCCACTGGTTTTCCTTCACTTACAAGCCCTTCACCCTATCGCAGCTCCCCTGGGCCCGGCTACAGTTCACCTACGCGCTCAAAGACTGCTTGGGCATCCGCGACTTGATCTCCGATTTCGGGTTGACGTTCCACGGCGACTACTACAAGGACTATAAGCAGTTTGACTCCGTGGAGGCGATGGTGGCGCACCCGGACTCGAAGGGCCGCATGAGCCGCATACACCAGGGGTTGCGGTACCACTACGACGGGAAACACAAGCACTGGCTCCCGGCCGAGGGGCCCTCTTCTGTGAATGCGCTCAGCCCCACGATTGTGCCCAGCACCTCAGAGATCACGGCGTTGGACAATGCATCGGTGTACTCAAACAACACGTCCACGCGCGCCATCTATCCTTCGTCGCCCACCCTGGCGCAGTCCTTCCAATCGCCGAAGGCAACGACAACAACGACAGCGACAACTGGTGGCGGCGGCGGTGGTGGTGGTGCTCCCTCGCAGAGCAAGCTCAACGAGTCCATTAAGGAAATCCTCGCGGCTGACTTGGACCTTTCCGGTATTGACTACTCGCACGAAGAGTTTGACGAGGACGAGTTGATTTACCGCGAGGCGATTCGCGAAGTGGGTAACTATGCACTCGACCAAGCTGAGATCAAAAAGATGTTGAACTACCCTATTGTCGATGAGGTGATCAATAGCCATGTCTATGGGTTCAAGGTGCAGAAATTGCGCCAGCAGAGAATGCAACAGCAACAGAAACAAAAGCAACAACAAGAACGGCTGATGCTTGCGTCTAATGAGAGTTATCGATACGGCAGCATTGTATGAGGGGGGAGTAATAGCAGATACGTATGCCGGTATATACAGGTCAAAACAGGGGCACTCCACCACCCCCGCTTATTGTTCAATCTTGATCAGGTATAGCGAGTCCAAATCCTCCTCGGAAACCGTCTGGCTTCTCTTTTCCAGCTCCTGTTCTCTCGCCATCCTCTTTTCTGCCCGCTCCTTCTTTCTTTCCTCATGCTCCTGTTTCTTCAACTTCTTCTTTGACAATTGTTCTGGCTCTGGGGAACTGTATGCCTCCGGCTTGGGGACAATGGTGTACAGCATGCGCGTCTCGACATTGCCCTCTGCGGTCCACGTGCACGGCATCTCATCCAACATCTCCTCCATTACCAGGCACAAAAACTGGCGCCGCTTGACTTCGATATTGTACCCTTCTTCATCGCGGAACTCGCGGCGAATCGCCCTCTTGCCGCCATCAACGTCGTTCCCCGAGGCAGAGGCAGCGGCAGTAGTAGTGGCACCAGCAGGGTTGATGCTGGCCCTGACATTGCCTGAGGAGGCGCGCAGAAACACAACCATAAACTTAGCCTGGTTCGTCGTGGCCGACTTTTTAAGCTGCACCTCCACGGCGCGCCGCTTCTCATTCTTCAACCCAAAGGGCGTGATTTTCCAATTCAAGGCAAGGACACGCATCGCCGACTTCTTTTGCTCCAGCGCGAGTTTTGCCTGGGCCGCCTTGACCACCGAGCGAGCACCCATGTTGAGCAACTCGAGCTCCCGCGCCGAGGCGAGCTCGTTCGAGTATACCTCAAGCATCTTGCGCACGGGTACGACGATGACCAAGGGTGTGGTGGTGGTGGTGGTGGACGAGTCAGATTTGTCAGCAGTGTTGCTCTTGCCCGTCGAGAGGATGATGCCGTGCTCAGACAAGTCGAGACCATTAATCACATCGTAGACGTTGCCGCGCGAGAGTCGGCCCTCAGCGCTGACATACTCAATCTCCGTTTGCTGGCGCGGCAGCTGGCGCGGCAGCTGGCGTTCGAGCTTGGTGAGCATCGACTCCAAGGCGGCGCGCGCGCGGTCGGTCCCCGTGGTGATATTGAACCGGCGCGGTGGAGGAGCAGAGTATCCTCCCTGGCGGCGGTAGCCCTGTTGGCGGTAGCCCTGCTGGCGGTGGTCCTGCTGGCGGTAGCCCTGCTGGTGCTGGTGCTGGTGCTGGTGCTGGTGCTGATACTGCTGACGCTGCTGCGCCGCATTTCGGCGCCGTTCTTGTTCCTGCTCAAACAAGTTCAACTGGCCGTTGCGCTGACCGTTGCGTTGCCCCTGCTGTCTCTGCTGCCCCTGCTGCTTCGTCTCATCTTGGCCAGCAGAGCCAAACTGCGCCGCAAACCGGTTACTTTCACCCGTGGTCTTGCGTAGGGCTTCTGTGAGTTGATCTTCGCTGAGTGGCTTGAAGCACACACGTGAACTACATGAAATGGATCGCCTTAGCACGAGTCGTGACAATGCCATGGTGGCGGTTGGTTCAGAGCTGGGTTGTGCTGGAAAATTTTCATTGACCTCAAGTCTTTTTTGTTTCCCTGCATGAGAGATACCGGGGAGAGCGGGGCAGGGCAGGACAACCACCATGTTTGTGTGTTGCGTCTCCATGGATGAGCTACTCAGTAGAAGAGAAGAGCATCTGGTACACCCACCGTGTTTGCACCTGGAGACCACTTGCGTCGCTTTCCGAAACAGGCAATAGCCCGATTGCAGCCGCGTAGACAACCACATCTACCCGAGTCTAACCCGCAGCATGCCAGCCTACAGGACACCCGTCCGTATACCCACGGTCCAACCCCCCTTGTGCTTTCTGCTCCGTGGCCACGTATCTAATCCCCTGAAGCCTGTGACACCCAATTCGACATGTCACATGATTTTTCTTTCCTCCTTTCCTTCCGCCCATTACGGCCCATTCTGTCACGCACGGGGAAAGAAAAGGACGAGGGTGTGACTTTCCAAAAAAGCTGATGATTCAGATGCATATGACCAGAACAGAACACAAGAAGAAGCCGCGGGACTTTGGCCCCAAAGTCATGCAGACACTAAAACATTAGTTCGGACCTCCTCTCTAATGAGGTGCAGGTACGGGGAAGGTGGTGGCAGTACGGGAGGGCATAGGATGCGCTTGAGCAAACGTCACCGGAAGCGCCTTCTCCAGAACGTGGCTCGTGTGGGTCGGGACACCCAAAACGCAGTCATGGGGAGTGACGCTTGTAGAGCGCGGGATTCTGTTCTGTACATGGAAGGGTGACCTTGAGGCAACCCCCTCCCCCGACTAAGCGTATGGGCGGTGACGAGGGATGGAAGACGGGCGGGAAGCCATCCACGTGACCACGACCTCATGTGAGAAGTGTATGCAGAACATCCATGTTTCCGCGGTTGACGAGTGCTGTGCCGTCCAGGTAGTAGAAGTGACTGGGGAAAAGGTTAGGCTTGCCAAGAGGTGGGATAGACAAGGCGGGCCGCGCAGTCTTCCGGGAGGGGAGGGAGAGAGAAGCTTTTTAGGAGAGAGAAGCTTTTTAGGTTTGGCCGCGGAAGTGTAATTGGGAAATTCCAGACGGCGGACGCACTGCGGGTATATAGCCCCCACTTCCTCCTTGCGAACCCCCAAGCAGGAAATAAGAGTAGAGTAGTGCTGGGTGTGGTGCAGACATAAAAGGCCAATAGGGGAGCCAAAAAGGGCGGGAAGTCCGTATGCTGTGCATTTTCTTGCCCTTTGTCTGTGATTAAATCCTTCCTTTGCATATGTCCCCTCCACCCTACTCTCCACCCTCGCACCTGGGTCCTCCACATGGGCATTTCTTTTGGAAAGCACACTCTTTTGCCCACGCTACATACCAGCGAGTGGAGGCACCACTGGGCGGTGCCTCCCCCACGAACGCTCCAATACGAACAGCGCACCATTGAGAGTGCTGTCTTCCTCCCCCCCACACAACCAATACGGGCCCCCCTTTCGTAGCCTCCTCCGCCATGATGAGTGACTAACTTTCACTTTTAGTTGGAATTCCACCTCTGGGGAGTAAGAAGCGTATGGGCCACTTGTCTTTCTTCGCCCTCCTTTGTTGTTGACTTTCTGGAACAGAAGGGGAGACGCCGTGTGGGAGAAAAAAAGAAATAAAAGTAACCCCCGTTTCCAGCCCGCGTGGAAATGTGGCCCAGAGAGAGAAAGAAAGAGAGACATAAAGAGACGCCAGTAAGAAAATAGCACCAAAACAATGTGCGGAGGAACAAGAGAAAAGTGTCAGCGAAAAGGGAGAGGACGCGGGTCATCCATAAAGCCAACGAGTCTACTTCCGTGCCCTTACAGCCTCCTTCTCCTTTGTTTCCACCTATTTGCATCGTACACCGCGGATACCCTCATCACGGTGGTGAGGAGATGCACCAAGTGCGCCACAAGGATAGACAACAGGGGAGGGGAGAGGAATGGACCATTAAAGACAACTTCCACTTTCTCTTTTGGTGCGGTGGATTTGCATCTCATGTAAACACCGGAGATTGGCCCCACTCCCCCCTCTCTGGAGAAAGCGCCTTCTTGTTTTCTTATCCTGGGCGTTCTCCATGTTGAGATGAAACGCGGGCGGTCCTCCGAACGCCGTGACTCACTTGCGCTCTCTCCCACTCCCAGAGAGATGAAACAGGGAGACAGGGGGAGGAGTGGGAGCGTCAGAGCTCCTCACATGATGTTACAGGACAAGGTGGTGTGATGGACGAGAGCAAGGAGGCTCTTCCTTGCTTTGCCCTCCCCTGACGTTGCTTCTGACGACGATCACTTGCTGATGTTGTGCTGCTCTTGCAGCGGAAGAATGACTCGCAGAGGGAGAGAGGATCACCATGTTGTTGTCACTCACTTCTTCACTTCTCCGCATTGTCGGTGTCTCATTGTCACTTGCTCTGCCACCCACTGCCTCGTTCCAGTCTCGCGTGGGACAGACACAAAAAAGTGTGCGATGGAGAAAAAGCTGATTCCCCCCGCGCCCCTCCCCCGCCCCTCACTCTCTCCTCTCTCCTCTCTGCACTCGCCGGATTTTAGACACGCACACTCCCGCTTCTCCGCTTCTCCGCCTCAGCTGAAACGGGAAATGTTCCGTCGCGCTACCATGTGCACGCAACTACGTTTTTTCTCTCTGTTCTTTGTTCTTTTTGCGCCTGGCCGCCTTTCCGCCCTCTCCCCGCGACTGTCTGTTCTCAGGCAAGAGTGCCCGATTAGGAAGTGTTCCAGGAAAAGAGAGAAAGACAACAACAGGCAAGGCTCCTTCTAAGCGAGGAGCACAGGGACGAGAACCGAGGGTGGCGAGGAGAACAGCGGGAGAGCGGTTTGCTGGGAGTAGACAGGCAGTTCTCAGAGGATGTTGGTGTTGCTCCATCAGTGGGAGAGACTATGCTACGATCACACTTGCTGTAGCCCCACTTGCTGTAGCCCCACTTGCTCTACTGAATACTGCCCCCTGCCCCATTACCCTTGCTCCTACTCCTGAAGGTAAATAACGCGTACGAAGCAATCTGTCCCAACAAGGCAGACTCTCCCTTCTCCCTTCTCCCTCACTGCGGCTCAGCTTATAGGCGAGCCACCTCCCCATTTGGGAAGTCCATCCCGATAGAAGTAGAGCACGAGCTAGACTTTGTCCCCATTGTCTTCCTCTTATCGCACCACTAGCTTCTCTCCTTCAACCCCCGCCCCCTTTTTTGCCTGCTTCTTTGACAGTGTAGAAAGTTCCTGTAGCGTCTGTATTGTACCCCTCGTAAGAGCCTCCTAACAATGGCAGGAGTGGTACCCGATCTTCCGATAAGACCACACGAGGAGGCGAGGAGTCC
Organism: Zhuliangozyma boniae; assembly: GCA_002094185.1. Lineage (NCBI taxonomy): Eukaryota > Fungi > Ascomycota > Pichiomycetes > Serinales > Debaryomycetaceae > Zhuliangozyma > Zhuliangozyma boniae. The sequence continues at coordinate 61,688 of MXQC01000067.1, forward strand.
CATGTGGTACAGCCCCTCCCCGTGGCAGATCTCCCTAGACCTCCTTGGTGTTTCCCCTTCTGGCCGGCTGTCCATGTTTCCCCTTCTGGCCAGCTGTCCATGTTTACCTTTTCGCCCAACTTTAGCGCTCTCCTCCCACCCTGGGTGGCTACAGCACCAAGTCTCACTCAACATGAAACTCGCATAGTGCTATAGAGCCCCATTTTTTAACCTTTTTGTCTGTACAGCTAGCCCTGACGCTCTGAAGCGCTGAAGTTCTGGCCTCCTTTGTGGAATCCCGGGAACACTTCCGCCTTATGACGCCACGGCAAAACAAAACCTCCGGGTAGAACCACGAGGGGGAACAACCAGAGGGAGCACTCTGCTGGTGGAACAACTGTTCACTGGTTGAAGGCCACACCCGCAGTATGCTCCAACTGCGGGAGAGTTCTCCCGTTTAGAGCGCGTTCAGTTTTCCCAAAGCGGGAGAGAACCACCAACGCAGCTCTTGCACCTTCCCGACTCACACGGCAAAGAAAAAAAGAAAAAAAGAAAAAGAAAGGCCCATGCGGCACAAGAAGGAGAAAAAGAGAAGATCCGGGCGGCGCAAGAAAGAGAGGGGACGGGAGGCTGGTGGTCGATACAGTAAAGGCGGAGTCGACGCGAGCCATAGCGAGCAAAAGCAAACAGTGGATAGAGCCAGTCAGAGTGTGTTGGTGTGGGCGGCTCCACCTCTCCCTTGGGAATCGTCAGCGCCGAGGTCTTCTCGGTGGAAATCACATGGCGAGATGGTGTGCTTTTCCCTTCCCCGTGCACGACGCAGAGGATTGACATTTTGTAGCCACTTAGGGCCGAGCTTTATCCGGATAAACCCAAATACCAACCTGCCACAGCCAATCACCCTACGGATAAATCATCAAATGACCCACCCCCTTTAACAAGCTCACTACCTTCCTTAGAATCACCCCTGTGAAATATCGATTTAACCCTAAATACTGTCCTTTTTTAAATGCTTTTTTGCTGTCCAGATTATGCAGACCTAAGTATTCTGTCTCATGCTCTTTGTAATACCCAAATGACTCTAATCCCCTGTCTCTTTTATCTATTCCAGATGTAAAAGATGCAATAATGGTTGTGGTGGTGGTTGTGGTTGTGGTTGTGGTGGTGGTGGTGAAAAGGAAGGGGAAGTGGGGGTCACATAATCCAGTTATGCTCACTTCTCCCTATTCCAGATGCAGAAATGGTAGTCTCCTCAAAGGCAGTCGTGGTCCAAAAAGTCATAGTCGACCGAGATGCCATTGATAATCTCCCTGGTGTTGACAATGTAGCTGAACGAGACGCACTTCTTCTTGGGAGCGTCGCGCCGGGCGAGGGCGGGGCGACTCTTCAAGATAGGCTTCAAGTTCCAGGCGTAGTCGTCGCCACTGAAGTCCTCCTCCTCGTCTTCCGTGGCGGCGCCAATGGAGCTCGTGGATGATTTGCGTGAGTGCACAAGGTCCTCGTCGTCGGTGTACTGCGTCGACAAGGAGTCGCTTGAGTCGTAGCTCACGATAGAGTCGCAGTCGTCGGCAGAGAAGACGGGCGAGGCTGCGACCGCGACCGCGACCGCGACCGCGGCTTCCTGCTGTGGCTGCTGCTGCTGTGGCTTCTCTTCATCCACCACTTTGGGCCCAAAGAGCCACGTAATGTCCGAGTTCTTATCCCAGTTGATCTCCAAGGGGTTAATCTCCTCGAGCTGGTGCATGTTCTTGTATATCCTGCGCCAGCACACGTTGGAGAGCCGCTGGTACAAGTAGTCGTTATGTAGCTTGTACTCGGGGGTGGCGTTGATGTACTTGATAAAGTTGAGCAAGTTGGCATTGTCCGCGAGGTAGTGCTGTGCCGAGGAGGTGCTGCTGCTCCTTGCGGGGACGTACTCGAGGTAGTCGATGTTGTGGGCGTAGGAGCGCGACGCCGTGAGCGTGGACGATCCTAAGACCATATCGTCGTGAAAGTAAAACATGTGTATGAAAGTGGTAGAGGCAGGTGTGTTTGTTGTGTGACGTAAAGGAGATACGGTGGCAGTGGGAGCGGGAAAAGGAGCGCTGCATCGGCATGTATTTATATGTTTGCGGCACGAAGAGAGAAGAAAATAGGCCACTGACTTTTTTCTTCACAAGCCAACGAGCGGCCAGCGAAAAATAATATTCTTTTTTCTTCCTTTTTTCCTTCTTTGTGTCACTTTTCCATTTTATGCATATAGTTTCTTTTTCATAAGAATACTTTTTTTCTTTATTTCCGACAGACACTTTTCTGTTAACCCCCCTCCCATCCTATTCTCCGCCAGACACTTTTTTCATGAAACTCCTCCTCCTTCTCTCCGGAAGAGGAAGGCGCTGACGAAGGAGTTAAGCGCCGCTCCCGCCTTCCCGCCCTGCCCTTTCCACAAGAAACAGAGCGCTCTTGTGGTCTAGACCAGGCAGAGCACCATCTCTACCATGTGATTTGTGTCAGCAACTGCAATTACGGGAAGGGAAGCACCATAGCATCCTGGGCGACCACCATGTGATTGCTACATCATCCCATCCACGGTTCATCTTCCACCACTGTCACATCGCAACAGGTATCCCCCACCATCGCCTTAACCTTAACTCACTACCATCACACCCTCCTCCTTTTTTGTCTTCCCTCGTCTACCCCTCTCCTCCTCCCTCCTTCTTGCACCTGCAATGTCATTGCACTTTTTTCTTGCGCCCAAGACTCCACTTCCCCTCCAGTACTACAGATAAAGTACCTCCTTCTGCCTGGAAGCAATTTCTCTTTGGTGGTTGCACGGCAGGAGGACACAGCAGGCAACGGAGTGGCAGCGGGACAGCGGGGCAGTGGGGGCACAAGCAACAGGGGGATGACCAGAAGGATATAGGATACAGGACGTAGGAAATAGGATATAGGAAATGTGCAGAAAAGCTACTTGCCAAAGGAACAACAGCAGAATTAGGAAATACAACCCAAGTCACGTTTCTTTTAGGGACCTACAGCCTCCCGTCCCCCAGCCACCCCGCTGCCGTCGTTTCCCCGCGCTCTAACTTCCACCCCATGGTTACATCCGCCCTGGGTTTCTCACATTGCCGTTGCATCGCGTTCCCTTCTGCATTGGGAATGGACTCACCATTGCCCACCAGAAACCAAAGTGGCCCGTCTTTTTCGTTTACGGCCAGCATAACCGAATGTCATCACCCACCGGCTGCTCCTCTCCTCCCCCTCGCCTTTGTCTGTCTCCGTCCGCCAAGAATGCAAGGGTGTTGCCACATGTGGTATCCACCGCCTGTATGTCTCCACCCCCGCCTCCACCTTCTCCCGTATTCGTGTACGCCCACTGTCTCTAACACAGCACCTACTTACCCCTCACGCTCTCCCAGCTCTTCGTCTCACCCCATCTTCATCGCACCACCTTCTTCCCACTCGACAGCAACCGCTAAAGAAAGTAACGGTTCACCCAAGAACACCGCGGTCCCCACCCAAGACACCACCACTTTGATGAACTACAGTTACGGGCATGCCAGCGTCATGAAGAACCATGCCAATGGCAAGGTTATTTTCCCCAGGCTCTTCCCCCTTTCCTTCCTCCCCTTAATGCAGACTACGATGACCATAGAGAAGGAAACCCAGCCACTTGAGTCCAACACGGAAGAAAAATCACAAATACAACAAGCTCACACAACACTGCAATTGTGGTGCAACAAAACTACTGGGCTGGCGTATCTTGGCAAGAGCCCCAAACAAAATAATAATGGCAGAAAAGACACGCAAGGAAAAGAGGGACGAGAAGAATGGAGCTGCTTGCTGGGTCGGTTGCAGTGTTTTGGTGACGGTAAGCTCCGATGCCGTTGCAACTCCAATGCAGAGCCACAATGCGAGTCCCCCACCACCATCCTTTCTTCCTTCCCTCTTTCATCATCATCTTTTCTTGTGTCTGCGTATCTGCAAGTGTTCTTAGTCGGAGGCTGTGTCAAACCAGACCAGAACTCCTGGTTGCATCTTCATGCTACATCTCCTATTTCATTTCATTATGATACAGTCCGCCGCCGTCCCCCTCTCGGTTGGGAGCCGGGCGAGGTCTCCTCCTCCTATGCTGCCAACGGAAGTGTTTTCGCTAAGCCATGTTCTGATTCCCCTCCAAAACGGTACAGGCTTCATAATCTCCATTACCTTGGCGCTCACTGGTCCCCCTCTACACCACCATCACCTCCACGTTTGACGCGACCTTGGCTATATTCTGACCCTTTGACAAGAAGGGAGGATAAAACGCAGCCAAGAGCCGGCAAGTGGTCCAGTTTTGTGGTACCACTCTGCTTCATACTGGTCGCTGTGGCTTGCTCGAAAAGGACAGGTACAACAATGTTACAAACAGGTTGTGCAGGATCACAATTGTCTATTTAGGCACTACTCTTTTTTTCTTAGCGTAAGGCATTTTTGCCAAAGACACGGGAAAGTAGAGAGTGGCTTTGAAAGAGGGAATGCTGATACGCCGTCCAATGTTGTTGCCTTTTTGCCCAATGGAAACCACACGTCCATTGGAAGGAGAAGGGGAAGGAGAAGAGGAAGGGGAAGGAGAAGTGGAAGGAGAAGTGGAAGGGGGAGGAGAAGTGGAAGGGAGAGGGGGGAAGGCTGCTTGGTTCTGAAGGTCGCGAAAGTACTGCCAGAGCAATATTCAGCCCATCTTTCTCTGCTCACCTTGCAGAAATGTGTGTGGGGGAGCAAAGACAAGAAAATGGGGACAGCCACAAGAAAGGTAGCCAATTTAACTACACACCTGCTTTCAGGTGTCTCCTTTGCCATCCGCCTTTCCTTTCCGCCATGTATCGCAGGCAAAACCGCAGAAAAACTGCACGCAGTACAGGAGCCGAACAAGGCCGAAAGTGTCTGCAGTGGAGAGGTCAAGCTGCCCCTGCCTGCCCAGAAAGAAACTGGACATGTAAGCTTACAGGGTTGGCCAGCCTAGTCAGCTTGGTCAGCCTTAGTCAACCTGGTTGTTCTCCCTACTAGCGTGGGGTGATGGTGGTGGTGATGATGGTGGTGATGGTATTTGAGGGCTCATGTTCCTTCAACACCCATCTTTTCCGGATGTGCCATAAAGAGGAGAAAAGAGCGGAGAAAAAAGAAAAAAAGAAACTTATTAAGCTCTCTCATTCCGTCGCCTCCTTTGTTCGGATTAATCCGACGGCGCCATCTCGTGAGGCAATGGAGAAACGCCGTCCTGGTGATGCCCGGGAAGGGGGGGACGCCATGTTGCTCCCAATACAGTCTCTTCCAGCCTTCACCTAACCACAGAACCGTAGCGCAGTTGCATTGGCAACGCCACGGCCTGTCTTACACTCCCCCACACCGTCTCTCGCCATATCTGCTGCCTCTGTCTTTTCCTTTTCGCTCTTTCTCGACGACACAAATGTGTCCGCTTTTTTCCCAGCAGTTTTGTGCTACTTCTTTTCTTTGTTCCAGCTTCTCCAGCGATTTTCGTCTCCCTGAAGAAAGGTCGATTTGGAGCGAAGGTTGCACCATCTGCTGTTTTATTGCCACTCGGCACTAGACGGGAACGAGCTGGACACGACATGCCACTGAGAGTTGAACATGTCCACTTTTATGAAGTCTTGAGGACAGATTCCAAGGAGTGAGAGCGGGACAGTCCCAGTGCGTCACCAGTTTCGTCTTCCGGACGCAACGCTCATATCCCTCTAACGCTGCTTCCCTTTGCATCACCCAACAGAGGCAGCCTCTGTTAGTTTAGAAGAGGGAAGGATGATACTCCACACGCAGCGTCGGCTGCCCCTCCCCCGCGAGATTCGCCCTCGTCGTCGGTGCTGGCCCCCCCTCCCCCCAACTGTCCCTAATTTCCTATTTGTGGGGAAGGACAACTAAGCACAAAAGGAGAGGAAAAACTGTCTGTTGGGAATATCCGTTGTTTTTCCACCATTTATCCGTCTTCTCCTTGCTCTACCCTGTTCACGACTAGAGGACATCTACATAGCGTATGTGCTCGCCTGGGCTAGATAGACAGCCTCTTCATGGTTCCCTTCCATGGTGGGAGTGTGCTCTTACCCACACCCCCTCCCCTTTTTGGGGAGACGGAAAAACAAACGCCACAAAAAGGAAATGTGCCCAAAACATGAACGAGTGGAAAAAGAGGGGAAGACAGAAAAATATCTCTCCTTTGTGACGGCGCCTACGACATCGCAAAACTGTGTGGGGAGGGGGAGGCACCACTAGGCGGATGGAGTCGGAGTCTCTGGAAGAGCAACGTGAGCTGGGGATGGGTGCCTTGGGAGCTTGTTACCATAGCTCCTCTATCAGTTCTGTGCGGTGGAGCAGCATACTCCTTACTCGGCCGACATTTTTCAGGAAAGCACGTGACCAGCATATCACCAGCACGTGCAACGATCGTCCACCTCCCCAGTAAGCTCAGCTACCCACGGCATGCAGCACTTGCGAGCAGTAACAGGTTTCCCCATCCTTTCCCACCTGCCCTTGTAGCGGTATCGTCCGCAACTCTGCTGACAATTCCACGTCTTCATAGCGGCTCTTTTCCCCCCTTTCTGCGTAGAGAGCAAATCCGCGCACGCTACCAAGCGCGTGTCCCGTCCTGCCGCAGTCCCAACCGAAACGATCTTGCTCCCATCCACCGCCACGGCACAAGAAAAAAACAGAGTGCGATGCAGAGGCAAAAAGAGAACAAGTGTCACACATTACAGCCACACAACCACCTGCCTCACCATGCCACCGACGAACTCCCAGTTACCCAAGAACGAGCAGGCAAACGGCACCGCGTCCACAAGCTACCGCAGCGTGGCGGTGCCTGTCCGACTGACGACCCCCACCCCCACCCCACCATCCATCAGGTCGCCACCAAGGCGGCCGCTGACGCATCAGTCCATCGAGTCGCTGTCCCACGACTACGAGGACCTGATTTCCCAGCTAAACAGTTTCTCGTCGCGCAACCTCGACTTGAAGACCATAGGCAAGCACTTGGTAAACCAGGAGGATAGTTTAAAGACCCAGGGTGGGGACATTACGCGGCGGTTATACCACCAGATGGAGAATGCCGCGGCAGCAGAGGAGCACCACAATGGCTCCAGCAAGGGCATTGCCATACGCGATCCCAAGCGGCGCACACGCAGCGCGTCGTTTTCCTCGTACTTGGAGGAGGCGCGGCGCGGGTCTACGGCCAGCGATATTAACGTGCCCGGCGGGTTTAGGCGCGAGTTTATCATCAACCAGCTGATAAAACGCAACCAGACCCCGCCGAACTTTTTGACGCGCAATTTCATGGAGTTTTTGAGCATATACGGCCACTTTGCAGGGGAAGATTTCAGCGATGCGGCTGTTTCTTACAAACATCTGACGATGACGACGAGACACCTAGA
>MXQC01000068.1:0-68372 GCA_002094185.1 Zhuliangozyma boniae
GAGAGGGAGAGGGGGAGGGAGAGGGGGAGGGAGAACTAGTCAGAACCAGTGTGGACACGGTTAATTCGGAAACTCCCTTACAGTCGTGATGACAACGAAGAAGAAAGCCCTATTAGTTGGAGAGTAGAAGGTTTTCCGCTCAGGCGGACATGGTTACACAAAGCAAAGGAGACCAGGTGTTTCCAGCCAATGATGCAGTCGACCAAATACATGTGATGAGAAAAAAATTCTCTTCCTTGTAGTTATTACTGGAAATTATCAGATTCATCTGATAATATTTTTAGGGCAGAAGCTACCTCAAAGCTGGCGCCGTGTGTTTGGGTTTAGCCACTTCGGCATCCCAATGCTCTGCACAATGCACGAACAAGAAGGTTTGGCGATTACACAAAACAGGAGCAATGGGGGGGAGAAAACAATAAAGAAGGGGAGAAGAAGAGGCACTGTGTGGGGGATGCCAAGGGCCAATGGGACGAAGGAAGAAGGAAGAAGGAAAGAGTGCGGGCGGATTTAGGGGGCGCACTGCCATACCATTCCAGGGGCACCAGCGGTCCAAGAAAAAAGAAGGCATGGAAGTGTACTACGGTGTGCCGTGCCCCATGCAAAGAACAGCCAGAAGTCCTGCCAAGAGAAGAAGAGGGAGGGGTATGTCTTTGGCAGTTGGTCTGGCGCCCAAGTGGTGGCACATCCTCGGTCTCTGACGCCATGCCATGTGGATATCCCTTTTGGAAATGGAAGTCAGGCGGTGACTGAAACAAAGACCCATGTTTTGTGGTTACTTTGACCTTTATTTTTTAAGGTTTATAGTGTCACACAGAGGCGGGCAAGTCTATGGGTTTTTTGGGGGGTACCAGCATGGGCCTCCTGCCTGTGCACCCACTATATTACCCATCTCCCCTTTTTTGTGCTTCATTTTTCTTGGGCACATTGTTCCTGCGGGCACATTTTTTTCCCTTACTTAATTACTTCCTGATTACGCAGGTGCGCGTTGCAAACCTAATTGGCTTATAGTCCAGTCTCGGACATCACACGTGATTGGCTGAAACAGGCGATAGAGCAGACGAGCAGGAGAGGTAAAGTTACCCAGCCATACTGGCGAAAACAAAAAAAGAGGGCGAGGGGGAGTAGGAGAGGCGGCGGGGAGACAGCAGTAGTACGTGCTATTCCATGCCAGTGCCCCTATACGAACGCCGCTTGCAACAAGATTCTGCCAAGGGTTAACCACTTTAGGGGCCTGTGGCTCTTTATGTGCCAAGTGGTGGGCGGCCAGCAACTTCGCAAACATTGCTGCAGCAGAGAATGGGAAAGGCCACGAGCATATGCTTATGCTCTCACCCTCCTGAAACACCCTTTCCGATCTCCTCTTTTTCTTGGCAGCAAGTGATCAAGGGCCACCAAGACGACTATATGACGATTGGATGGGTGTCAGTCCTAGCCAATGGCATTGGTGCGGCCGTCCTGAATTCCAGGCACGCAGACATGGTTTCCACCTGGAATGTAGCTGCTTTTTGTGTAATAACGAAATCATACCGCCGGCATCGACTGGCTGCCTGTCCGCCCGCCACAAGCAAACAAAGGCACACCAACATTTAATGCCCGGCCGGTCGAAAAGGGAGCTAGCAAAAAAGGGGCAGACTTGGACCAGTCCTGGGCCAGACCTTGCTCTGTGAATCGCCCCATTCTTCCCGCCCTGGTCTCTTTGTTCCATTCCATGGAATTTTCACAATTGCAACTGAGATTTGCCTATCACATTATTGCAGAACACATGAACAAACATGGCCACCAAAGCCATGATTGTGTGAGCACATTTACCGAGCGATATGTAGGACACCATCTCGAGTGAACAAACAGGGGGTATGCTTCCAACACATTCTGCCCCGGCATTCCCAACCGTACAAAATGGCGAGCCTTGTATGCACAGGGTGGGGAGGATTTGCAAAGAATGCATTTACGGCTGGAAGCCCCTCTTTTGTGACAGCAATTTATGAGTTTTATGAGTTTTTTTTTAATTTCCCTCCTGCCCGTGCCGTAGATTTTTCAGATATTGACTGAAAACAACCCATAGCGGCTCAATTGTTTTTCGGCAGGCGGGCCCTTTCTAATTTCGCAATACCAATTCCAGGAAATACCCACTGGGATCCTGCATCCTTCTCCCCCTCCCCTCTGCATGCTGATGCCCCCAACTGTATAAATACCAGCCCTTCCTCCCTTATGTCCTTGCAGTCTCTTGCCATAGATCCCAGAGGACAAGAAAACACATCCAGATCTTGATGCAGCTCGCCATTTTGGTCCTTTGCTTTGTGCTTGGCGCTGTTGCCAAGCCCTACCCATTTACAAAGTACGGCGACTCCATCCCGTTGTACGCATGCAACTATCAGTTGAACCAAGAGGTGGCCTTCTGCGCCACCGCCTACAACTACACGTGCATGTGCCAGGACTCCAACGTCCTCGCCACCTTTGCCGGATGCCTTGCTTATGGCAACAGAAACGTCACGGGTGCTACGGATATGTTAGTGACGTTTTGCAAGAACAACGGCAATGTAACCATCTCCAAGGATTGGTTCCCCGACGCCTACGCCTACTTCCTGGCCCACTCCAAAACAGCCAGCGAGATTGACGGGTTCAACGCAACCTTGCCCATCGACGTGCCCTTCAGGTTTACCAATGCCTCGATGACGCTCTACCTGGAGGCGTACGGCAAGTTCTTAGGAAACTACGACGACTCGTTGTACTATGGCGCTTCGGTGCTTGGGTTTTGGTTATTGGTGATGCTCTTTGGGGCCATCTCTAGTTGGAGCAAGGCAATGTTCCCCGGTTTCACCAAGCGTCTCACCAGCAGGCCTATAAATGTGTGGAGAAAGTACGTGTCGATGCCAGCAACTTTCGGTACCAAGAAATCCCAAGAACAGTCCTTTGCCAAGTTCTTTAGTTTCATGATCCCCTCGCGGTACGAGTCGGCTGTTCTTGCCATCTTCTACATCCTTGTAATTGTCATACACTGCATCAGCACCGAATACGTCGATGGCGACCCCGTGTTTGGCAGCAAGTTGCAAGCACAGTTGCGGTACGCCGCTGACCGCACGGGCATTGTTGCCACCATCATGATGCCGTTGGTTTTTTTGTATGCTGGGAGGAATAACTTCTTGCAGTGGCTCACGGGGTGGAACTTTGCCACCTTTATGACTTACCACCGGCACATTGCCCGCGTCATGTTCATGTTGGTGGTGATACACGCTTTCTGCTTCAGCCTCACCTTCGGCGCGTACTACGCAGAGGACTTTGCGGAGGCGTATGTCATCTGGGGAACCATCGCTACTGTCGCTGGAGGCATCATTATGGTTCAGGCGATGTTGTACTTGAGGAGAAGATGGTACGAGGTGTTTGTGCTTATGCACATTTTGATGGCGGTGTTGTGGATGGCCGGCACTTGGATCCACGTGTACGACTTAGGATACGTGATTTTTGTGTACCCTTCAGCCGCCGTGTGGGTCTTTGACCGCGTGGTGCGCCTTGGCCGGTTGTTTGCGTTTGGGTTCCCGCAGGCGAGCGTCACCCTTTTGGCCGAGGAGACCATCAAGGTGACGATCCCCAAGCCCAGCTACTGGAAATCGATTGCGGGGGGCCATGCTTTCGTGCACTTTATCAAGCCCACTTACTTCTGGCAGTCGCATCCATTCACATTTACCGAGTCGGTGGAGCAGTGTGGTAACATTGTAATGTACTGCAAGGTAAAGGGTGGGATCACGCACAGCTTGTACCAGCTCTTGGTGCGGTCCCCTGGCAATACCGCCAAGATCAGAGTCGGAGTGGAGGGACCATACGGAGAGTCCACCCCTGCACGGTATGCCGACACCGCTGTTTTTATTGCTGGCGGTAATGGCATCCCCGGCATCTACTCTGAGGTGTTTAATATTGCTAAGCATACCTCTAAGGATAGCAGCAGGCCATTGAAGCTCATGTGGGTTATCCGGGAGTACCTGTCTTTGATGTGGTTCCGCGAGGAGCTTGCGAGCTTGAAGAATACCGGGATCGAGACGATGGTGTACGTCACCCAGCCACACAGCCTCGCCCATGTTGATTTCACGTCTCTGCAGTCAGAAAACAACTCGTTTAGTGACGACAGTAAAAAGGAAGCCAAAGGGATCACCAAGATCGAGCGGTGTAATCTTGACGATAGACTGGACGTCGACGTGGTGGCTGCCATCAAGAGCGAGTTTGCCCATGTTGAGTTTAAGGAGGGCAGACCCGACATCAAGGAATACGTCGACAAACAGGTGGCGGAGTCAAGCGGCTCTGTCGCGTTTGTCACCTGCGGCCACCCTGCCATGGTGGACAAGGTGCGCAAGAGCGTAGTGCACAGCATTGGCAACAATGACAAAAAGCGGGTCGACTTTTATGAGCAGCTCCAGGCGTGGGCATGAGCCAACAGGGAAGTTATGGGCCTCCCCCTTCTTTTCTCTGTTTTATTTATTCAGCTGTAGATATGCAAGCTTAAGTTGTAGTTTCTAGCAAATACACAGAGGGGGTGTCTGGCGCAACCAACAGCCCCTTTTTGACCCTTAAAGAGAGAGCAGTATGTGTACGGTAGAAAGCCGAGCCTCACCAACGTGGTGCCATTTTTGGGCTGTTGCACTATTGGCCTCGTTACTGCCGATCGGACTGATACTCATGAAGCGCATCTGATAATTTCTTACTTTGCACGCCCACCCAAAGAATGACTCCATTTTTTCACTTTTTTTCGCAACATTGTATAGTTTGGGAGCAGGCACAGCGATAGAAAGAGAGACAGGCAATTGAGGCTTAGGGGCTCGAGGTTTGTGATTCCTAGCAACAATCAGCGGGTGCCACGGTTTCAACATCCAATGCAGTTTACGTGACAACAGAGAACAGGCAAACGAGGCGCATCTAGCCAGTGAGAGCCTTGTCTTTTGAATAACACGCCTTTCCCGTTGTCAGCAAAGTTTCCTGTTTTTGTGCAGGAAATTGAAGAGAAATTGCGCCCCAGCTCATTAGTGCGTAGTGGCCACATACAATGAAACGTCGATCAGATAATTGTTTCACATAGTGACCTCAGGCGGGAATAGCAAAACGGAAAAACAGCCACATGCCATCCCTTTTGCCACCGTTGTCCGTGCCCTGGGGTACCGCTAGACCTCGTCTGCGGTATAAATTGGGACGCACGTCCCTTGGCACTTGCTCCCCTACCTCTTTCATTTTCTGCTCTTTTTTCCCCTGTTTCCCCCTGGCATATTGGCAATCAGCACTAAAGAAAAATGACATTTTTGTGGACCTTGGCCACGGCTTTTTTTGCTGCCACCGCGTTGGCCAAGACGGGCGCTCCTTACAAGAGGAACGGTGACGAGCGGGTGTTTTATGCATGCGACAGCCAGATCCTGGCCTCGGCCACCTTTTGCGCTAACCCCAAAGACTACGCTTGTCAGTGTACCAACCAGAACCAGCTTGCCACTTACGCAGGGTGTCTCAACTCTGTCAACGCTTCCGAGGTGGCCAAAACCACGGCTGTCAAGTACTGTGCCGGTAATAACATCACCCTCCCCGATGACTGGTTCATCACTTCCCTCGCCTACTTTGACACACACGCCACCACACCCGAGCAGATTGTCAACTTCAACGCCACTGTGCCCGTGGACGTGCCTATCCGCTTGAATCAGACTGTGACCGATTTCTACCAGGAGTCATACGCCCAGTTTTATGGAAACTTCAACGACTCCTTATACTACGGCGCTGGCGCCCTTGGCTACTGGCTCTTGATCATGGTTGTGGGGGCCATCAGCAACTGGTCCAAGGTGATTGTTCCCGGGCTTTCCGAAAAACTCACGGGCCCCGTGATCAACCGCTGGAGAAAGCACATCAGCACACCGGCTACATTTGGCCGCAAGAAGGCGCAGGAGCAGGTTGTGTTGCGGTACGTCAGTTTCTTGATCCCCTCGCGGTATGAGTCCACTGTCATTTTCTTTTTCTACATCTTTATCATTGTCGTCCACTGCATCAAGATCAAGGCGATGCCCGGAGACGCTGTTTATGGATCCAAGTACATGGCCGAGTTGCGGCGCGTGGCCGACAGAACAGGCATTGTCGCCACGATGATGATGCCGTTGATCTTCTTGTACGCGGGGAGAAACAACTTTCTCCAGTGGGTCACCAGATGGGACTACTCCACGTTTGTCACCTACCACAGACACACCGCCAGGGTCATGTTCGCCTTGATTGTCATCCACGCCACCTGCTTCACCGTGTTGTACGGCAGCTACTACACCACCGCCACCAAGGACGGGTACCTCCGATGGGGCATGGTGGCCGGCGTTGCGGGCGGCATCATCATGATGCAGGGATTGTTGTATTTAAGGAGACGGTGGTACGAGGTCTTTTTGTTGGTCCATATTCTCATGGCGGCGTTCTGGACCACGGGCGCGTGGTTCCATGTGCGTGACTTGGGCTACATTTGGTTCGTGTACCCAACCGTTGCCGTGTGGGCGTTTGACCGTGTCGTCCGGGTGTGTCGCTTGTTTGTATTTGGGTTCCCCCACGCTGACGTCACCTTGCTCGCAGACGAGACCTTGCGCGTGGTGATTCCTAAACCCAGCCACTGGTTATCCGTCCCAGGCGGCCACGCGTTTGTCCACTTTTTGAAGCCAACGTACTTTTGGCAATCGCACCCGTTCACATTCACCGATTCTGTGGAACAAACTAACAGTATTGTGTTGTACTGCAAAGTGAAGGGCGGAGTCACGCATAGTTTGTACCAGCACTTGGCCCAGTCTCCCGGGAGAACAGCTAAAGTGAGGGTGAGTGTCGAGGGTCCATATGGCGAGCCCTCGCCTGCACGGTACTCGAACACGGCGGTGTTTATTGCTGGGGGTAACGGGATTCCCGGGATTTACTCGGAAGTGGTTGATATCGCCAAGCACTTGCCCCAGGAATCCGACAAGGTGTTACGGTTATTATGGGTGGTGCGGGACTGGAAGCTGTTGTCATGGTTCCTCCACGAACTCGATGCATTGAAGCACACGAACGTTGAAACCACTGTGTTTGTTACCCTCCCAGAGGCAGTACCCTCCAGCGAGGAACAAGACTGTGGAGTACTGATGCAGGAAAAGAATGACCAAAAGGACGACCAAGGGGTGGTCCAAAATGGGGCCGCCGTCAAAGGAGACAAGATAAAGGAGGTCAAGGAGAAGCTGTTCGATTGCAATGACCCGCCCACATTGGCCGACGAGTTCCAGAGCCATCTCCCGCACATCGAGTTCAAAGAGGGCAGACCGTTGATTGGGGACGTTGTTGTTAGCGAGGTGGCGCACGCCCACGGGTCTGTCGCCTTTGTTACCTGTGGCCATCCGGCGATGGTGGACGAGATCCGCCACTCAGTGGCTGGCCAAATCGACAATAAGGACGGAAGAAGGGTGGACTTTTACGAGATGGTCCAGGTGTGGGCGTAAGCCATGAGCCACGAGCCATGGGCCACGAGCCATCCCCTCTTCTCATCATCTCATCCATTGATCACCTCCCTTACCTTCATTCCGTATTAGCAGTGGCCCCGATGGTCCAGGTGCAACCTGAAATTTTCCAAAGCCAATCCCTGTGGCCAATAGCAGCGTGTTGTTTTGATTGTTCAGCATCTAGATATACTCCTGCTTTCTGTTTTTCTTCTCCCCTCGAGTACTACGATTCCGGTTAGGACAGGTGTGGGGAACAGATGCAGATTAGCCCCGACCACAACAAACTAATTTTCCTCTCCTTTTGAAAACAAGGGTGTTTCTACGTTCCCAGGGATTTCCCTTTTTCTGGGGGGAATCCCCTGAACAAAATAGAGCAACAACAAACCTTTGCTCTGGTTAGATACTAGCAGCATGATCATTTCCCACTGTCCATTACCCACTGCTACTACTCCTCTTGCTTAGCATGCGTCGTTCTGTAACTGGATAAAACCTTGATTCCAGGTGATTGAATCCATTGTCCTCCTTATTATCTTCTGGAGTTCTCGTGTTTATGTGCAGGACCAAAGCCCCGCTGCATGAAAGGTAAGTTTCAGCGAAAGAGACCCGAAAACAAATAGTGGTCCTCCAAAATCCCGACTTAATGAATTACTAGTTCTCCGCTTTTCCTCAGCTGCAGTGGGTTATGCACAGCAACACCGTGGGCGCACCACATTTCCCTGAAATGGGGTCCTCCTCCTTCCCACTTCTGCGCGCCCCCAACCACCCCTTTCCTCTGGGCTGTTTGCAAGTATAAATAGATGGCGAAAGAATGCAATCAGTGGAAGCCGTGTGTTTGTGTAAAAGCGTCACCAGATAAGCAGCTCTACCGCAGCAGTAGCAGAACCCCAGCAGCAGCACCACTATAGCAGCAGCACCACCCCCGAACAATGCGGTTTTGTCTCTTTACCTTGACGCTCCTTGCATTTGCCCCTGCGTGGGTGCTTGGCGATGCCGATGACGAAAAGTACACAAAGTACGGCGCCTGGAAGTACGTCTACGCTTGCAACTTGGGTCTCAACAACGAAGCCACATTCTGCCCCACCGCGTACAACTACTCGTGTCTCTGTAGCAGTGACACATATGCTGCCTCTATGGCGGGGTGTCTCGTGTACCGCGACCGCAACACCACAGAGGCCAAAGACAAGGTGCTCAATTTTTGCTTGGAGCAGGGCAATGTCAGCTTGCCCAAAGACTGGTTCGAAACCTCATATCAAGAGTTTCTTGCTAAAGGAAAACCCGCGTCTGAGATTCCCGGATTCAACCTCACCAGCATCATCCCCGTGCCCCTCGTCATGAGCGATACCCTGATGAGCTTGTACGACGATGCCTACGAAAGGTTCTTGGGAAACTATGACGACTCTTTGTACTACGGCACCGGGTTGCTTGCGTACTGGCTCCTTGTGATGCTCTTGAGTGCCGTGAGCAACTGGAGCAAGATATTGGCCCCCGGGTTTGTCAAGAAGTTGACCTCGCCCTTTGACAACTTTATGCGAAAGCATGTGTTCTTGCCCGCCACGTTCGGCAAGAAGAAGGCGCAGGAACAAAGGATCGTGTTCAAGTTCTTTAGCGTGTTGATACCCTCGCGGATGCAGACCATCATCATTGTTATGTTCTACATCTTGGTGATTGCCGTGCACGCGCCCCAGATGGAGACCTTCCCCAACGACCCCATCTACGGGACCAGCTACCAGGCCGAGCTCCGGTACGTGGCCGACCGCACGGGCATCACGGCAACAATCTTGGTGCCCTTAATCATCTTGTTTGCCGGGCGCAACAACTTTATGCAGTGGGTCACGGGCACCAGTTTCGCCACCTACATGGTGTACCACCGGCACATTGCCCGCGTCATGTTCTACTTGGTGGTGATTCACGCCGTGACATTCACTGTGCTCTACGCCGGGCCCGAGTACATGACGGAAATGAAGGAGCCGTACTTGTACTGGGGTACCCTCGCCACCGTGGCCGGGGGGTTTATGCTCATCCAGGCCATGCTCTTCTTTAGAAGAAGATGGTACGAGTTGTTCTTGTTGATACACATTGTGTTGGGAGCCCTCTTTGTGGCTGGGTTGTGGGTGCACGTGGAGGAGTTGGGGTACATCTGGTTTGTGTACCCCGCGGCGGCCGTGTGGTGCTTTGACCGTGTGGTGAGACTCGCACGGTTGGCAGTGTTTGGGTTCCCCCTTGCCACAGTGACGTTGTTTGCTGACGAGACACTCCGCATCGAGGTGCCCAAGCCCAGCTACTGGCACCCCATCCCCGGTGGCCATGCGTTTGTGCACTTTTTAATGCCCACCTATTTCTGGCAGTCGCATCCGTTCACATTTGTGGATAGCACTGACAGCACAGTGGTGTTCTTTGCCAAGGTGAAGGGTGGTGTCACGCACAGTTTGTACCAGTTGTTGCGTCTGTCGCCCGGCCACACTGCAAAGATCCGGGTTGGCGTTGAGGGCCCATATGGCGAACCTTCTGCCGCGCGCTACTCCGACACCAGTGTGTTTATTGCTGGGAGCAATGGTATCCCCGGCATCTATTCAGAGGTTTACGACATTGCCACCAGAGCCCAGAGCAGCAACAAGTCCTTGAAGTTGGTGTGGGTCGTACGTAATTGGCTGACAGTAGCATGGTTCCAGGACGAGCTCGCTAAGTTGAGGAACACCAACGTTGCCACCACGGTTTACATCACTCGTCCCGACGTGTCTCTCGTGGAGAGCAGTGCCAAGGACTCATTGGATAACAAGACGGGTGGCATTGAAGAAACAAAGAATGAGATCACTGACAGCGACGAAAACCTTTCTGGAAACCCCAAGGCACTCAGAAAAAGTCTCTGGCACGTCGAGTTTAGAGACGGGCGCCCCGTGATCATGGATGTTGTTGCCACGGAAGTGGCCGAGGCCCAAGGGTCGGTGGCGGTTGTGGCATGTGCCCACGCCAGCTTGGTGGACGAGGTGCGCCATTCAGTGATCCAACAGATTGACAACAAGGAGAAGAAGAGGGTCGACTTTTACGAGATGATCCAGGTTTGGGCGTGAGTTTTTTTGGCAGCGTGTATATCTGTTTGCTTGCTTTATGTTGATCCACTATTGTTTTAACTGTATGTAAATACAAACAGTAGGACAGAGTGAACAATGAAGTCACGTGGATAGGATGAACACTGCCCCAGCTCTCACCAAACATAAAGGCCGAAACGAGCCGTCCCTTTGTGATTCGCAGTTGCGCCTTCATCAATTAATACCCCCTGTCCTGCCCTCCCAGTTTCAAAAAAATTGCTCTTCCAAGTGGGGCAAGAATATTGAAGTTGTAGTGTGGGCGCCCGCCTTAAACCTTGCGCACAATAGCGCGGGCATTCCCGCCAAGCACAACGCCACAGAAGCAAAGCCGTGTATCCGTCTCATTTTTTGCAGCTTTGTTTTTTCTTGGCACCAGTGTACAGGAATCGAAAGAAAAAAATTCACCGCTTATTTCCACCTCGGCAGACTGTTGATTTCTGTCTGCTTCCCTCCAACACCAACCCTTCCTTCCGTAACCAAGCTGCCAATGGCCTGACAGGCCATCTAGATGGCGCGGCGTGGCGGCCGTCCCCTGTAATTGCTGTTTACCGAACACTGGCCGTTCCTATCGCACCCCTTTCTCTTAAGCAAGTGTCTTTTTGGAGGAGGCGCAGCTTTTGACAATTTCGTAACTGTCCTTTCCCCTTATCCTGAAAGCACAGGTGTGGAGTTTTCCCTCCTGCTCACTTCTTTTTTATCAGATGCAAATCTACACAGAGAGTCTTTTTACCTCTCTTGCTTTCCATTCTCTACGTTGTTCAGCCGTCCCATCTCTCACACTCCTCATGTATTGTTTTACTGCGTTTGCAGTTTGCTGGTTGATTCGCATCCCCGTTGTGATTCCTACAGACTGGAATTGCGCACCACCAGTTGTTGGCAGAAGATACGATTCGCGTGGTTGTGCCCAAACCCAGCTACTGGAAGTCGACTCCTGGTGGCCACGCATTTGTCCGCTTCATCACGCCCACCTACTTCTGGCAGTCGCACCCGTTCACATTCACGGAAACCGATGATGAGCAGAGCGTTGTGTTTCATGCCAAGATCAAAGGCGGGATCACACACAGCTTGTACCAGCTCATCGTCTCATGTCCCGACCAGTCCGCCACCATCTGCGTGGGTGTCGAGGGTCCATACGAGGAACGCACGCCTGCTCTGTTCGCCGACACCGCCGTATTCATCGCCGGTGGGAATGGTATTCCCAGGATCTATGCAGAGGTGGTTGACATTGGTGCCAGAGCGCCAGCTGAGAGCAAGCAGATGTTGAAGTTGGTGTGGATCGTGCGTGACTACTCATTGTCGCTCTGGTTCCACCGCGAATTGGCGAGCTTGCAGGAGACAAATATCAAAACTACCGTGTACGTAGCCCAGCCGGGAAGCTACGCACCTTCCAGGTTTGTATCCCTGCAGGAGAGGGAGAAGGACACGAACGGAAGCCCGGAAAAGGAAACTAAGTCCGAGAATCCGTCCAGCGCGGAGAACAACATTGCCTCCACCAAGGTGGGGTTGACCCACGTTGAGTTCCGTGAAGGCAGACCCGGGGGAATCGCGGGCCGGTCGCCTTTGCTGCCCGCGGCCACCCCGTGACGGCTGATTACGTGCGGTACAACGTCTGTGTCCACTTGAACAACGCCAAGAAAAAGAGAGTGGACTTTTATGAGCAGATCAAAGTGCGGGGATGGCCTGGGAAGCCTGCACGCCCCGTGGTTTCTATGTACACATGTGATCTCCATATATTTTATAAACACGTTGCACCCACTCATTCATTCATCCATATCTTTAAACATCTCGTCAACAGATGCGCCCAAGTACACTTTAAGCGTCTTTCTCGTCGCCGGAAGGATCTTGCACTTGACCAACGTCTCCTTGTGACCCGTCTTGCTGCTGATCCGGTCGTATGCCTGGAACCGGTGGCAGCCGCCAAAGGCAAAATAGTAGTTTTTGCCGGACTCGCGTACCTTGAACACGTCGATGGGAGGTAGTTCGCCCGGGGTGATGTCTTCCACCTGACATGTAGCCGAGGCCATGGGGGTGCCATTAAGTGTCAGCACCATGGCGTCGATCTTTTGGTGGTCTAGCACAGGGGGAATTGGCCGCCGGATCTCGTCGAGGGGCACGTACTCGACCTTCAAATGGGTAGATTGTAATGACATGGTGGAGGTGGTTCTTTTGTGGCGATGTCTTTGTGGCGATGCTTTCGTGGTGGTGCTCTATTTTCTGTGCATGTACAAGGTCATCTTGAGCAGTATATATATTGCATCGCCGATATGTAATCATGTTTGCTGTTCCAGATTTGCTTACGTGAGCAAGTATTGAGAAAAAATCACCAGCACGTGACATACGGCACGTGTCCAGCAATAGTGACTTAGCAAAGCAACCTCCACACCTCATAACTTTAAACGCCCTACACAAACGACGGGAAGAAGGAGAGATATGACTCAGTAAAAGCCGACTTGTAGTCCGTCTTCGGCATTCTGCTAGTACCAAAGGCCATTCCCATGCAGTACCATTTGCATACATGCACACAGGACCTGGTGCGACTTCGGTTCTGGTGTGACCAGCCTGGTGGAAAAAGCCCAGTCCTCAGTGACAAGGGGAAAATTGTGTCCTTGGCACTCGTTTGTTGACCCACAATCATCTTTTTTATTTACAATATAACTGGCTGGAAGCATAGCTCGTAAGCGTCCTGAGATATGAAGGCTGCCTCCCCCTTCTCCCCTTTCCTCTTTGGTGCTGTGCTTGCGCGACCATAGTAGGCAGGATGGACTCAACTGGATTAAACTGTGGCCGTCCACACTAAAATAATATTCCTGTTATCAATTCCATCACTAAGCCAAAATCTTTTCCGTAAGTCAATTCCGAATGGGTCCGAAAAATCCACAACAAAAAAATTTTCTATGCACTGCTCTTTATAATGCGCCCTTTTCGCCTTGATTTAAAAGATAAATCCAACCACAAATCTGCCAAACATAACGCACCCCTGCCACATCTACCCAGAACCACAGAACCACATAACCACAGAACCACATAACCACAGAACCACAGCACTACCTTTGCATTTATACATCTTGGCCCTCCTTCCCCCTAGTTCGTTCTCATGTACTACGTGGCCGCGTACATATCGGTACTCTTGCTTGTGCCACTAGCGCCGTTCATGGTGCCAATTAAGGTCAAGAGCCGGGCGCACCGCCGCATCAAGGTGGGGCTCGGAGTAAGTTTCATCATTGCGCTCCTTGTGGCGTTGACGCCAGAGACGGCACAGAATGGGGCTCCCTTTCACAAGTACGGCCAGGCTAAGATTGCCTTTTTCGGGTGCAGCTACCAGATCATGTTGACGGGCGCCGTGTTTTGCGACACCGACGACTACGAGTGGTGCTACTGCAACAACCGCAACGCCTTTGCCACTATCGCCCACTGCTACGCCGTAGGCCACGAGCTGCAGATCGACGCATTGTTAAGTATGTGCCAGACGCAGTCCAACCAGTCCATCACGAGGGAGGTGTTTGATCTGGCAAGCCGGTACTATAACGAGCATGCGAGACCGCTCGACGAAATGGTCAACAGCACCGGCACTAGCACCACCACCGCCGAGGAAGGTGTTTCTGCAACCATTATCGACTTCCCGGTGAGGTTGAACGATACCCAGACGCACGTGCTTGCTCGGGCGTACACCCAGTTCTTGGGCAACTATGATCACTCCGTTGATTACGGCACCTACCTCGTGCTCTTTTGGGTGGCGGTATTTGCATTGGCTGCCATGGGCAACTGGTCCAAGTTGATGTTTCCCGGAGTGCACCGTGTGCTCACCGACCCGGTGACCAACTGGTTCAGAAAGCACGTGAGCTTGCCCGCGGCTGGCCGCAGGAACAAGACCAACGAGCAGCAGTTTGCATATGTACTCGACATGTTGGTGCCCACGCGTGCCGAGACGTTGATCTTGGGCTCATGCGCGGGACTTTGTGTCTATTTCATGACCGTCAACATACACTACTACGAGGGCGACCCATTTTTCCCCAGCAAGACCAAGGCGTTGTTGCGGTACTACGCCGTGCGTGCCAGCGTGATATCGAGCTCGCTCATGCCATTGCTCATCTTGTTTGGCGGCCGCAACAATTTTCTCCAGTGGGTAACAAGGTGGGACTACTCCACATTCATCACCTTCCACCGCTGGGTGTCGCGCCTCATCGTAGTGTTGATTCTCATCCACACTGAGTTTTATTCTGTGCTCTTGTACGACGAACCCGGCGAGTTAATGCCACTTGTGTACTGGGGCGTGGTGGCATTCCTTGCGGGTGTCGTCATCATTGTTCAGGGGCTTTTGGTGTTGCGGCGCAAGTGGTACGAGATGTTCTTGATGCTCCACATTGTTTTGGCGGCAATGTTTATCTTTGGTGCCTGGATCCACGTGGAGACCCTCTTTTGCGTGTGGTTCTACTACGTCTCCGCCGTTATTTGGCTCTTTGATAGGGTCATTCGCGTGTGCCGGCTCTGCGATTTCGGGTTCCCTATGGCCAAAGTGTACTTGCTCGCCGACGAGACGTTGAAGATTGTGGTTCCCAAACCCGACGAGTGGGAGGCCATTCCCGGTGGTCACGCATTTATCCACTTTTTGCGGCCTTCGTGCTTCTGGCAGTCGCATCCATTTACATACACTGTCTCGGGGGATAACATTGTCTTGTTCATCAAGGTCAAGAACGGGGTTACACGCTCGTTGTATCACTACCTCAACACCTACCAGGACAAGTACACTAACATAAGAGTGGCCATCGAGGGGTCCTACGGTGAGTCCACGCCCGCGCGCAAGTACGATAGTGCCGTGTTTGTCGCGGGCGGCAACGGTATTCCCGGGATCTACGCCGAGGCGTGCGACCTCATGCACGAGAATGAGCACGAGCACAACACCAAACAAGTGGTCAAGTTGGTGTGGGTGGCGCGTGAGTACCTGTCGTTGCTCTGGTTCTACGAGGAGTTGATGATGCTCAAGGACAGTAGCATTGAAACCACGGTGTACATCTCGCGACCCCACGTGCCCGTAGACGTGGCAGATTTCAGGCGTCGCACCAACTCGATCGAGAGTGCGCAGATGGATTCGATGGAGATCAACGAGTCGCGACCCCTCTTGGCAAGGGACAAAAAGACGGACCATGGCGCGGTGGAAGTGTCATTGATTGCGTCGAGGAAAATGGACACAACGGCATCAGCCTCCACTACAGACCCCACTACAGACCCCACCACCACCACCACCTGCCTCGTGGACGATATCAAGCTGGAGTTGGCGCACATCACCTTTAAAGAGGGCAAGCCCGATATTGATGTGTTGGTGGCGTCCAACATAAAGGAGTCGCTCGGGTCCACCTGTTTTGTCACCTGCGGCCACCCCGCCATGGTGGACCATATACGCGCAGCGGTGGTGGCCAATATCGACAACGACGAGCACAAGCGGGTGGACTATTTCGAGCAGTTGCAGGTGTGGGCCTAATGCGGGAGTGATATGGCATCTACTGCCGACCTGTGTTGCTCTTGTGTTCTGTTGCTGTCACGTGCTTTATTTATTGATACAGTGTAAGAGTTTGCTAATAGAGAATGTGTGTCACATTTGTTTCCAGGTGGGTTTCACTCACCTCACCACATCTTCCCACGGCTCTTCCCCAATTCCCCAATTCCCCAATCCTCCAATTCTGCAATTCCCCAAGGGCTAGCATGCTCGGTTATCGAGCCGCAGCTAGGTGCCTGATATGTATCATCTTGCGGACATCAGCTGGTGTCCCCGCTGTTGTGAATTTAGCCAAGAAAACCAGCGCCATCTGATGGAATGTCCAATTACTGCAAACGCCGGTTATGCAAGAAAAAAGAAATCACACAGAGAGCAAATTTTTTCCGTTAAATGCAACATGCGCGCAGTTGATTGTAAATGAAATTGCAACATTGCCAACACCGTGGCATGCTATTTTTTTGCACGCTACTTTGGCATGCACATTGACGTGAACTATGGCATGCCACCTGAGAGGTTGCCATGGATGAACTATAGTTAAGACCTGGTTCTTGGTAACGTGTCACCACGCATCACGCAACAAGCACCCATCTACCGCTTCACCTTGACACCGCTTTGCCTTGAACATTGCCTGTTGACTTGCTCCGCTTTGGGAGACGCCCCTTTACCCCTCTTGCATGGAGGAACAAGGAGTACGAGGGAGCAACAAACACAACCATGCTGGGGAAAATGGGGAGGAGAGATGGCAACGCCAGTGGTCTGGAGCATAGTGGTCACCACCACCACCACTACTACCTCCTTCTCTCCCGCCACTCTTTACATGCGGGACGACCTAGAAGGGCATTCCGCAGCGAGTTTCTTTTTCCTCCTCAAAACTTTTCTTGTCTTCCTTTTTGTGCCGTAATACACAGCCCCGAGGTTAATCCGGCCGCACGCACTTCTTTTCTTGGGTCCAACTTTTGACTTCTTCGCACTTATGCTCTCGTCCCCCCATTGTGCCCGCTGCCCCCTTCATTGTTCGACATTCGCCTACTCCACCCAAAGGGGTCAGGTGCTGCAAGAATACTCAACAGTTACAAGAAAGCTTGTTCTGCTGGCCCCAGCTGAAGAGGGCCGTTCCGGTTGCATCAGGAGACCCAAGAAGTAACAAGAAACAAAAATGAAACTGCCTTGTTCTTGCTTGTTTCTCTGTTTCCATTCCTCCTTGTCCCTCTCCGATTATATGCCCCAGTTACCCCGAACTTCTTCCCCTGGTGGGATGTGTCGCATGAGCTGGAGTTTCCTATAAATATGCGACCAAAGTCCTTGGTCTTTCTCTCGAGTTTCCCCCTCATATAGTCCGCCACAGACGTTCCTCCTGGGTTTGCAATACATACTCTCTGAAACCCACAGAAGCATACACCTGCACCAATAGTAACAGCAACAGCATTAACTTCACCGATAATTCGCCCACTCTTAAAAACTTATCAAACATGGGCGCTGAAGACATTAACAAAGTCCTCCCCGAACCCCCTGCCTCTGGCGAGCAGACCCCCGATGGAAACCTCTCCATCTCCTCCATCAAGGAGGCAGCTGAGAATAAGACCGATGAGATGAGTGAAGTTGTGAATGAGGCGCTCAGCCAGAAGGGCTTCAAGGACTACATTGTCATCTCGTGCTTGTGCTTCTTGGTCGCGTTCGGTGGGTTTGTGTTTGGCTATGATACCGGTACCATTTCCGGGTTTGTCAACATGTCGGACTTTATTGAGCGGTTTGGGCAAGTGGACGCCGCTGGCGAGAGGTACTTGTCGAGCGTGCGCACGGGTTTGATCATCTCCATCTTTAACATTGGCTGTGCCATTGGTGGATTGGTCTTTGCTAAGGTGGCAGACGTCAAGGGTAGAAGAATCGGCTTGATGTTTTCCATGGTCATCTACGTTATGGGCATTGTTGTCCAGATTTCAGCTCAGGACAAGTGGTACCAGATCTGCGTTGGCCGTGCCATCACCGGGTTGTCTGTGGGAACCGTGTCGGTGATATCTCCCATGTTTATCAGTGAGTCGTCGCCCAAGGCGTTGAGAGGCACCTTGGTGTGCTGCTTCCAGCTCTGCATCACCTTGGGGATCTTTATTGGCTACTGCTGCACCTACGGCACCAAGCAGTTGAACGACTCGAGACAGTGGCGCATCCCCTTGGGCTTGTGCTTTGCCTGGGCTATCTTCCTTACAGTTGGCATGTTGTTTATGCCCGAGTCTCCCCGGTACTTGGTGGAGAAGAAGCGCATCGATGATGCCAGAGCCTCCATTGCCAAGTCCAACAAGTTAAAGCCCGAAGACCCCATTGTCAGCCTCGAGTTGCAGTTGATCCAGGCCGGCATTGACCGCGAGCAGTTGGCCGGCACCGCTTCGTGGGGCGAGTTATTCACAGGCAGACCCGCCATCCTCAAGCGCGTGCTCATTGGCGTCAGCTTGGCATCGTTACAGCAGTTGACAGGAAACAACTACTTTTTCTACTTTGCCACCACCATCTTCAAGGCCGTGGGGTTGCAGGATTCGTTCCAGACGTCGATCATCTTGGGCGCAGTCAACTTTGCCTCCACTTTTGTTAACATCTACGCCATCGAACGCCTTGGCCGCCGCATGTGTCTCTTAGTGGGATCCGCCGGTATGTTTGTGTGCTTCATCATCTACTCGACCCTCGGTTCCATCAACTTGTACGAGAACAACGATTTCTCCAGCAGCACCACCCACCTCCCCACGGGCCGGGCCATGATCTTCATCACGTGCTTGTACATCTTCTTCTTTGCCTCCACATGGGCCGGTGGTGTTTATGCCATCCTTTCCGAGATGTACCCCCTCCGCGTGCGGTCCAAGGCAATGGCTGTGGCCATCGGCTCCAACTGGTTGTGGGGCTTTTTGATCAGTTTCACTTCCTCGTTCATCATCAACGCCATCCACTTTTACTACGGCTTTGTGTTTACCGGGTGCATCGCCGTGTCCTTTGCCTTTGTCTACTTCTTCATCTCCGAGACTAAGGGGCTAAGCTTGGAGGAGGTGGACGAAATGTACGCGCAAAACGTCAAGCCCTGGAAGACTGCCAGCTGGGTGCCCCCCTCCACCACCGACATGGTCACCTCTACTGGCTACGCCAAGGCTGTCCAAGAGCACGTCTAGAAGAAACACAGTGTGTGCTACGTGTCATGCCTATCCCCACATCTTTCTAATCTCCCTCTGTCCTTGTCTTTTCCTCACTCTAATGTATAAGGTTAAACCAATGATATACAAAAGTTGTTCCTCGTGGGACCTGGGTGGATTTCCTTCTTGCCAAACTTGGCCAGCTTCACCTCACCCGTCCAGTCAAAGAGCCAGTACGCCACCTTCTTGGCCTCGTGCGCAAATGTCTGCTTGAATCCTAAGCTGTGCATGATCTGCAAGAGCACAGCGTTGTCAAAGTACCGCGAGTTGACCACGCACGGCAACGGTAACACCAAGAACAAACTGCTGGTGGCGGTGGATGTGGGCTTTTTCAAAAATTTGGTGATGCGCCGCAACATCTCTCCGCGCTCTTGCGGCAGCGGTACAAAGTTCACCACGAGCGAGCACGACACCAAATTGAACTTGTCCGCTTCGCTCTGGGGTAGGGCCCGCTCCATGAAATCCTGCTCGAGAATCAACGGGTCCTGTGAGTTCAAGTCGATGTGCACCACATCTGTGAAGATGCCGCACGTGGAGATGACGTTGTGCGGACTGAGACACCCAATTTCTAACGCATTGACGTTGGCAAGACGGCCACAATAGATATCTTTGCGCAACCACTCCACGAGCTTCTTAGAGGAGTCGCCGCCGCGCTTGCTTGTCTGACCCTGCGTTGATGCCGTCTGGTAGGCGTCAATGCCACCGCGCGCAGCTATCTCGGCGTCGATGCGCGCGAGCATGCGCACGAGCTCGGCGTCGTTGGTGGTATCCATCTTGAAGAGCTCGACCTCGGAGAATTTGAGAAGGACAAACTTTTCATGCTCGGCCGAGTAGACTTTTTTGAGCGAGGCGGGAAGGGTTGTGCTATAGTTGTCGACACTGATGGTGCTCTGTCCTCTTCGTAGCTTGGCGATGATGGAGTGCCGATTCTTTTGGAGCACATGGAACCGGCGGATGATCTGCCGTGTCTGCTGCGGTTTCAAGCTCTTGGGCACTGGCGTTTTGTGGGTGATCGTCTTGGGCCGCAGTAGCAACCCGCTCCTGGCTTTCTTCTTGGCCATAGTGTGGCAAGCCCTCTGGTGATGCTGTGATTATGGTGTTTTATTTTGTGTGGAGCTTTTTTTGTCCTGGTGATGGGATGGTTGTATGAAAAAAATATATGCCCGATGAGCAGCTCATCTTGTGCAATACAAACCAGACCATGGCTCCGCAACAGAAGCAGGCGAAGAAGTCAAGAAAGGCTCCAGGAAAGGTGCCGGGAAAGACTTTAGGAAAAAAGTCGCAGAATACAAAGAGCGGTAAGAAGCAGAGCAAGGGCAATAAGCCCAGAAAGCCGCTCACGTTGAAACAGAAACTCCAGAACGAGTCCAAGATTGTGAAGGCGAACGAGTTGAATTGGAAGGAGGTGGAGATCCCCGACAACTTGGGTGACTATGAGGGGTTCTTTGGGTTAGAGGAGATCGACGGGGTGGATGTGAAGATTGTGGATGGCAAAGCCGAGTTTATTGTCAAAGACACAAAGAAGTTAAAGAGGGTGGATGCGGAGCAGGAGGCGGTGGTGGAGGAAGAGGAGGAGGAGGAAGAGGAGGAGGAAGAGGAGGAAGAGGAGGAGGAAGAGGAAGAGTTTACCGGGTTTGGAGACGATGATATTGCGGAAGATATTGATGACGAGGAGCAACAGAAGGATGATGATGAGCCACAAGACGGTGGTGATAATATGACACAAGACGATGATGATGGGTCCCTTGATGATGACGAGTTATCACATGTATCCTTTGCCAACCTCGACTTGCCCCTCCCCGATGATAACAACATAGATTTGCCCAAGTGGAGCAGCTTGAGATTGAGCCCCTACACCCTCCACGGCTTGCTGGTGCTCAACTTTAGGGAGCCCACGCCAATCCAGAAACGCACCATCCCCATTGCCGGCGAGAATAAGGACGTTATTGGCAAGGCCACCACGGGGTCCGGAAAAACGTTGGCATACGGAATCCCCATCTTGGAAAAGTACTTGCACAACTTGGACATCGTCAAGGCCAACCGCAGGGACAAGGTGGTTCCGGCACCCACGGGGATCGTGTTCACGCCCACGCGCGAGTTGGCGCACCAGGTGGTGGACCACTTGACCCAGCTCGCAAAGTACTCGCCTTTGTCGGTGCACGGCGTGGTGAGCATCACGGGCGGGTTGTCGATTCAGAAGCAGGAGCGGTTGTTGGGCCACGGCCCGGGCATCATTGTCGCCACTCCAGGACGGATGTTGGAGTTAATCCAGAGTGACGAGGTGTTGGCGCGGCGGTTGGCGCGCACCGAGGTGGTGGTGTTGGACGAGGCCGACCGATTGTTGCAGGACGGCCACTTTGAAGAGTTCGAAAAGATCTTGGAGTTGCTCCAGAAGAACCGGCCCAAGGATAAGTCGGTGCGGTGGAAGTGGCAGACGTTGGTGTTTAGTGCCACCTTCTCGCGAGACTTGTTTGGCAAACTCGACAAGCATCAGAAGAGGAGTGGCGCCAATGGTGATGGTGCTTCGTTGGTGGCCAACGACGAGATTGTGGGGCTCCTCAATGACAAGCTCAAATTCCGCGATCTGAAGCCAGTGTTGGTTGATGCCAACCCCAAGGAAATTGTTTCAGGCCAGATCACCGAGGCGTTGGTGGAGTGTGGCCCCACCGAGCGCGACTTGTACTTGTACTACTTTTTGCTTATGTACAAGGGCTCGACGTTGGTGTTTGCCAACTCGATCGACTCGGTCAAGCGGTTGGTGCCGTTCTTGAACAACGTGAACATCCCCGCGTTTGCCATCCACTCGCTGATGATCCAGAAACAGCGGTTGCGGGCGTTGGAGAGATTCAAGGAGGCCACGGAGAAGAACGACATTGCCGTATTGGTGGCGTCGGACGTGGCGGCACGCGGGCTCGATATCCCCAACATCGACCACGTGGCGCACTACCACTTACCGCGGTCGGCCGACGTGTACATCCACCGCTCAGGGAGAACCGCACGTGCCGGCAAGGAGGGTGTGTCGGTGATGTTTTGCTCGCCACAGGAGGCGTCGGGCCCGTTGCGCAAGTTGCGGCGGCTAGTGGCAAGTAACGCCGGCAAGGAGTCGCGGTTGAATATGCACACCGATGTCAAGTTGCTCCCCATCGAGATGGACTTGGTGTCGCAGTTGAAGCCACGCGTGAGTATCTCGGCACAGCTTGCGGATGCCTCGATTTCGGGCACGGCCACCAGGAAAGAGGACTCTTGGGTGAAGCAGGCGGCTGAAGATTTGGGGCTCGACGATGTGAACCTCGACGACTTTGAGGACGATATGTTGAAGAAGCAGCGCAAGCGGAAGGAGGGCAAGATGTTAACCAAGGACGAAGTGAAAAGATTGCGATTCGAGTTGCGCGAGTTGTTGTCGAGCACCATCCGGAAAAACACGCGGCGTTCGTACATCACCAGCGGATTGCAGAACTTGGCACATCAGATGGTCACAGGTGCGCACCACGCGGACGTGTTGGGCCACAGCAAGGTGAATGCTTTGGAGGACTTGAAGGGGGCGAAGGCAAGCAAGGTAGATAAGAAGGGGAAGAACAACAAGAATAAGGGTGCCAGGCCGGCCAAGGCCAATAGCAAGGCCGCCAAGGCCACCAAAAAGGAAAAGTAGCAATTTATTCCTGTGCGTAGTTAAAGCCGTTTTCATGCACTTAGCTTATACAATCTATGCTTAGATAAAGTCGTCCTCGTCATCGTCGTCAAAGTACTCGTCCTCGTCCGACTCATCAACCAACTGCTCAAAGTTAACCTTGTAGCGCAAGATGGCACCAATCCCACCGAACCCCTGGCAGAACTGCGCACCCTCCGAGGACTTATCAGAGACAAACTCCAACTCGGCACCGTAGTTCTTGTAGTTCTCAGCCAACCACTCCAAAAACGACTCCTCCTTGACAATCTCCATCTCAGTGCCGGTCTTTTTGTCCAACTGCCACGTCTTGTCGGGCAACTCGGGGTTAACGTGGGCCACCACCTCTTCGCCCTCGATGTCCTTCAACGTGTACCGGATGGTATTCAAGTTCTCGTACACAATGACGCGCTCGCACGCGCCCAAGTCCAACGCCTTCAACGTGTCCTCGATCCCGTAGCAGAACTTGCCGGTGTCCTGCGAGATCTCCTCAAAGTACTTGTTCAACAACTTCTTTTCCTGCACAAACTTGACGTTGGCCAAGGTCTCGGCCGACAACTCGATGGCCTGGTTGAACCCGTTCTCACCGCCGTACGAAATGTCGACAATCTTGATCACCTTAGCCTGCAATCTCCCATCAAACAAGTCCGATTTGCACAACTCGTTCTTGAAGTCAGCGGACCCGGCCAAGATAAGGCCCTTGACGGTGACCTTGTCGTTGCTGATAAAGTTCAGCACCGCCACCTCGGCCACCTTGCGCACGTAGTTGTGTCTCTTTTCTTCTCGCAACCGCGAAAAACGCACGGCAGACTGGCCACCTCTGCCGTGCTTCTTGGGCAAGTCGACAGTGAACTTGTGCAACACCTCTCTGGTGTTGCCGCTCACGGCGCCAAACAAAGCCCCGCTACCGTCCATGATGATGAACCCAAACCGGTCGTCGTTCTCCAACAACTCGTTCAAGGCTTCGACGTGGAACTTGTTGTCGCACATGTAGAGCGAGGTGTTGATGGGCTTGAATGGCTCAAAGTCAATGTTCAACTTCTTTTCCTTGCCCTCGTCTGTCAAAACGTCACCGCAGTAGATCACCAACCCGTTGGGGGGCACACTGCTGTACAACTTCAACTTCTGCTGCGTCGACGTGATGGCCGACAACACCGACAATCTGTTGACACGCGATTTGATGTTGGACGCGGTACCGTACTCTTCCGTCAACATCTTCTGCGTCAACGAGATCTGGGCCTTGGGCGGGATGACGAGCGAGATCATCGAGGTCCCGTTGCCCCTGGCCATCTCCAACGCCTTGATCAACTTCTTGACTTTCCACATCTCAATATTTTTTTCGGCGTCTGTGTCCGACATGGCTAGCTATTAGTGTGTTATTAGTACGGTGCTGGTGCTGGTGCTGGTGCTGGTGCTAGTGCTGGTGCTGGTGGTAAGAGCGGTAGGATGTTGTCCTCTTCCTCTTTTACTCTTCTTTTTTTTTCAAGCAGAGAGCGAGAGCATACTGAAGAGAAAAAAATTCACCATAGTGTACGTACGCACCAAATGATGAAGAGCAAGGAGAGAAAGAAGAGGAAAGAAAGGCAACAGTGAATCACGTGATACAGGAGTCACAAAAACAGAAACAAGCACAGAAAAGACACCCACGCCGCAGCACAGTGAATTCCACGTGACTTATCCTGGATCGGCCGGTAAATCCAGAGCTGAAGGATCATCAGCCAGTAAGTGGGAACTGTCGCTCCCTGCCCAGACGAAAAAAAGACGCACACAGAAACTGTTAAGTAAGGGGACAAAAAATTGGCCACGGTGACCGGCCCAATAAAAAAAGAACAGAAAATAGACAAAACGTCCCTATCAACACGCCCCTATCGAGCACACCCTCGTCTCATATATCACCAATGTCACGTCGGGAGGAAGAATCTGCTGCTCAGCCGTATGCTGAAACCAACCCACCCGTGCAGGGTGGCGCCGAGTACGAGTCCGACTCTGCCTCTGAGGACGAGCCCTTGGATTCCAGCATCAAGGAGAAATCGAGAAAGCCCAGCAACAACGCCTTCCGCCAGCAGCGCTTGAAAGCGTACAACCCGGTGTTGACGGCCAAGACGGTGATCCCCTTGCTTGTGGCCATTGCAATTGTGTTTGTGCCCTTGGGCGCAGCCATGTGGTACGCATCGCACCGCATCCAGGACATCACCATTGACTACAGCCAGTGCGAGAACTTGGCCAGCACCGACTACTGGAGCGACATCCCCACCAACTTCACCGAGTTCAACTTCGTCAAGAGTTACGACAATTTCCAGCCCTCGTTCCTGTGGCGGTTAGCCACGGACGAGTCGCAGGAGTTTGACGACGAGCGGCGCGTGTGCCAGGTGCAGTTCCAGGTATTGCACGAGATGAAGGGCCCCATCTACGTGTTCTACCGGTTGCACAACTTTTATGCCAACCACAGACGGTTTGTCAAGTCGTTTAGCGAGGACCAATTGAACGGCAAGGACGCCTCCTTGGACACCATCAGGAACACGGTGGGCCAGAACTGCCAGCCGTTGTCGGACGTCAACGGCAAGAGGATATACCCCTGCGGATTGATTGCTAACAGCTTGTTCAACGACACGTTCACAACCATGCTCGAGGCCGTTAATGGCACGTCGAACGACTTTCCCATGACCGAAAAGGGCATTGCGTGGGCCACCGACAAGAACCGGTTCAAGAAGACCAAGTATAACTACACCGAGATTGTGCCCCCGCCCAACTGGTACAAGAAGTTTCCCAACGGGTACAATGCCACCAACATCCCCGACATATCCACGTGGTACCAGTTCCAGAACTGGATGCGGCCCTCGGCATTGGCCACGTTCAACAAGTTGGCGTTACGGAACGACACCGGCACCTTGAATCCGGGCCTCTACCAGATTGACATCGGTTTGCACTTCCCGGTATTGCCCTACAAGGGGAAGAAGTACATCTACATCACCGAGCGCTCGGTGATTGGCGGTAAGAACGTGTTTTTGGGCGTCAGCTGGATGGTGGGCGGCGGTGTGTGCTTTTTGTTGGGGTTGACGCTCTTGGTGATCAACTTTGTCAAGCCCAGAAAGACAGGCGACGTGAACTTGTTGAGCTGGAACCAGGACAAGGTCCGGCGCGACGAGCGCAGCGCCGCGGCAGCCGGCGCTAGTGGCAACAGTACCACCGCCACTGCCACGGGTATTGGCCAGGCGGCGGTGTTCGAGAAACCCGCTCCGCGGGAAGCGCTCTAAACTCCGTAGCAAGTGTTTACAATGAATGGAAATGTACTTCGATCCGAGTTCAGTCTGTGTCCCTGCGCCCTGTTGCCCTGCCTCTCTACCTCTCCCCCCATTTTTCCTCAACTTTACAGTCGGTGCTTCCTTCTACCGCAAGCCACCTTTGTGTGTGTGCGTGCCTGGTTTTTCCTTTCCATTCCACTGCCCTCTACACCCGTTTCCGTGCCGCCGGAAAAATTTTATCTTCCGGAGTTGTATCCGAACAGCAATTGCTTACTAAGTTAACTCCGGCGCGTGCGTCCACAGTTTCCAAAGCCATTACAGAGCGGAACGGCGTGGAGAGATGTCCACAGGCCCCGCAGTATAAATAGGGAGCAGCAATCTCTTGTCAATCATTTCTCCACCCCCTTTATCAACAACCACGCCAGCAAAACAATCAAACACCATGTCTGCTCCCACTGTTGCCGCACAAGTGTTTTTAAAGCAAGTCCCCACCGGCTTCATCGTGCCCGAGTTCGGCCAGGCCGACTCTACGTTTGAGACCAGAGAAGTTACGCTTGATGCCCTCAAGGACGGCGAACTCTTGGTCAAGACCTTGTACTTGTCCAACGACCCCACCCAGAGAACGTGGTTGAGAAAGGCTGGCGACAACAGCCCCCACTACCTCCCTCCGGTCCACGAGGGCACGGCCATGGCTTCGCTCGGTCTTGCCGAAGTGGTCGAGTCCAAGTCGGCCAAGTTCGCCAAGGGCGACGTTGTCAGCGGCCGCGTCTACTGGGCCGATTATGCCATTATCACTGAGGCTAGCGTATTCAACAAGGTCGACAACCTGGCCGGCTTACCCTTGGAGTTCTACCTCTCGTTATTGGGGATGACAGGGTTGACGGCGTTCTTTGGCTTGACCGAGGCTGGCGGATTGAAGAAGTACATTGGTACCAAGGCCGGCGAGGGCCCCGTGGTGGCCGTGTCCGCAGCATCGGGTGCCACCGGCTCGGTGGTAGTGCAGATTGCCAAGCACGTGTTGGGCGCGTCCAAAGTCATTGGCATCACCGGGTCGGATGACAAGGTCAAGTACGTCGAGAGCATCGGCGCCGACTTAGCCGTCAACTACAAGGACCCCGAGTGGAAGGGCAAGGTCGCCAAGTTCTTAGGTGGCGAGGGCGTGGACGTGTACTTTGACAACGTCGGCGGCGCCATCTTGAGTTTCATGTTGACCCAGGTCAAGCGGTTCGGCCGCGTGGCCGCGTGTGGCGCCATTTCGGGCTACAACAACCCCGAGTTGTTGAACGTCACCACTTGGCCCTTGATCATCGCCAACTCGCTCACGGTGGAGGGGTTTCTTGTCCGCAACTACATGAGCCAGTTCCCCGAGGCCATTCCCGTGCTCGCTGGCGCGTTGAAGGCGGGCAAGATCCAGACCAAGGACGCGTACCACGTCGAGACCTTGTCGGGCACCACCACCAAGCAGCAGTTGGAGGGCATCCCCAAGATCTGGAACTTGTTGTTTGAAGGCGAGAAGCCCAACGGCAAGTTGCTCATCAAGGTGGCCTGAGAGCAGATGCGCCTGAGTAAAATATATATGTGCCTTTCGTATATAGTGTTTTGTGAACACTGTGGTTCTTTCGATCCGAGATGTAAACAAATGGAGCCAGGAGAGACAAAACGAAAAGGGCTAAAAAAAGTAGCAACCAAGATAGCATCCACACGCGCCGCAAACACGCTCCCCGTTATGTGCATATAGGTTTCTGCCAATGTCGCCCCCCTCACACCAGTTTCCACCGCTAATAGACATGGGTGATATCCCTGGCCACTATCTGCCGGGGCTGAGCCGGTTGCTTAAAGAAGCGACGTTGTCCAAGTACCGTGAGCGAACGGAGGAGCAGTTGGATGACTTTGATCTCGTGGACGACTTGTCGTTTTCCAAGTTCTCCAACATTGGTGAGAGCAGTGCTCGTGTTGGTATATACACAGAGAGAGCACCGGATCTGCCGTTTCAGCAACATCCACAAGAGGCTGTCCCCGTTATCCCCGCTGCCCATGCTTCTCCTGCTGCTCCCATTGTTGTCACCAACCGCGGAGGCAAGCCACATTCCGGGTTCACCGTAGCGCAACCCCCCACCACGAGTGTTGCCAACAACAAACTACGAAAGAAGAGACAGCCTCCTCCGCCGCCATCCATAGAGGCCTCGGCACCATCGGCCGTACCGCCAGTCGCGCCAGCCGCACCGCCAGTCGCGCCAGCCGCACCGCCACTACCACCATCCCAGATCCCCCAGCTATCTCCTCCCCTTCCTCCCGCATCCTCGTTTCTGCCGCCGCGGTCGCCACTACAGGCGACTCCGCGGCACCAGCGGGCGCCCTCCGTCAAAGTGTCGCTCACCCCGGCCCAGCGGTTCGAAAAGAAGGTACACACGCGTCTGCACAATGCGCTCGACAACTTTGAGATGGGCCCGCTTGTAGGTAACGGCGCGTTTGCCAGCGTATACCGCGCCACCAACTTGAAGACCGGCCAGGTGGTGGCAATCAAGCAGATCCGTCTCGAAAGGGATCAGGACGTGGCGCTCTTGATGGGCGAGATCGACCTCTTGAAGATCCTCAAGCACCCCAACATTGTCAAGTACCACGGGTTTGTGAAGACTTCGGACTCGTTGAACGTGCTCCTCGAGTTTTGTGCTGGCGGCTCGCTCCGCCAGCTCTACAAGAAGATGGGCCACGGCTTACCGGAGCTGCAAGTAACTGGCTACGTCAAGCAGATCCTCCAGGGGTTGAGCTACCTCCACGACCAGGGGGTGGTGCACCGCGACGTCAAGGCCGCGAACGTGCTCTTGATGGAAACGGGCGAGGTTAAGCTTGCGGACTTTGGCGTCGCCACCAAGGTCAGTGCCCTGCACCACACATTGGTGGGCACGCCCAACTGGATGGCGCCTGAGACGGTGTTGGGCGGGGACAATATCTGCACCGCGTCCGATATCTGGTCACTCGGGGCCACCATAATCGAGTTATTCTGCGCCAACCCGCCGTACCACGACCTCAACCCCATGGCGGCGTTGCACGCGATTGGCACCGACGAGCACCCGCCATTGCCAAAGCACGCGTCATCGTTGGCGAGGGACTTTTTGTTGGAGTGTTTCCAGAAAGAGCCGAGCTTGCGCATTAGTGCCAAGCTCCTCTTGAAGCATAAGTGGATGACACATGGCGGTGGCTCCACCGCCAAAATATCGATGACAAACCTCCAGCGGGGGAGGAGACCAAGTGCCGAGCTCAAGTCCATCAAGAGCTACTTTGAGGAGAACGACGAGAACTGGGAGAACGATTTTGGCGAAGTCGACATTGGAAAGGCAAAGGCGAAGGCGCGTGGAACAATTGCAGCTGATATCATCCACATGGGACTTGCCGGCGGTGGTGATTCTGACTTTGCCTCTCCTGTCCCACACTCCGCCCTGTTTGCGCCCACACAGTACTCCAAGGACGAGCTCTTGCACAAGTTTGCCGAGGAGGACGAGCTTGGCACCACCGGGCTTGAGACTTTGGGTGCCGGCTCGCGGTTAGCAGTAGCGCTCCCAGAGCAGCAGCACCTCCACAACCACGCCTTCAACAAGGTGGAGGAGGAGCACGATCCGTTTTTGGATATCGAGATTGACAACTTTGACACCAACGAGTTGGAAGTGCAGAGCAAGATGGAGTACTTGGTGGTGCGGCTCTCCAAGAAGTTGGAGCACGCACACCAGGGCCACGAAGACGCCATCCCAGCCCTTATCAAGACCACAGGCCGCATGCTCCACCTCGTCAAGAAATACCCGGTCCTGCGCGATACTCTTATCCGCGACCACGGCGTGTTGACCTTATTGGAGTTGTTGGACAGCTTCCACGAGTTGCCGCGGCAGCAGCAGTTGTGGTACCACTCACTCGCCATCTTGAACCACGTGTTTGAGAGTAACATTCCCGTGCTCGAGAACTTCTGCTTCCTTGGCGGTATCCCCGCGGTGGCGCACTTCCACTCTGCCACATACGAGACACGTGTGCGGTTGCAGGTGGCAGTGTTTGTGCGTCTCTTGGGGCTGTCCAACAAGGCGCTCTCGATGTTTGTGGCCTGCGGCGGGCTCCGGTTGGTGTCCAAGTTTGTTGAGGAGAACTTTGACGTGGCGCCCGCATTCCCTTTGGCGGCAGTGGAGTGTGCGCACAGCATCTTGTCGCGCGATTTGAGCCGGTCGCGGTCCGACTTGTGTCGCGTCTTGTCCAAGCACGGGGTGCTTTTCTGGTTCATTGTGTTGCTGAGCCGTTTGCTTAAGTATAATCACCACCAGGGGGGTGTTGCTGATGTTGTTGATGGTGGTGGTGGTGTTGCTGATGGTGGTGGTGGTGGTGTCTCCAAGGAGGAAGTCACCACCGCCGTGAATCATATCATGGACGTAATCCGCTGCTTTGGCCAGTCGGAGGTGCGTGTGCGCGTGGCAGTGGCGTCGGTAGACTTGTTCAAGTTGATGATCAAGATGTTTGGCCACCTGTCTCCAGCACACCAGTTGGTGGTGCTCAAGTTCCTCCGGGCCATGACGTGCGTTCCCGAGTTGCTCAAGCTTATGTACCGCGCCGAGATCTTGGAGTTCATGGCGTACTTGCTCGAGTTGTACCCGCCCAGCAAGAAGCACTATGTCGAGGTCGTCAACGTGGTGGGGCCCATGTTGTACAATTGTCTCTTGTTGAACCACGCGCGGGAGGCGGAGTTTGCCGCGTTGGGCGGGGTGCCCCTCTTGAAGAACCTCGCCATGATCAACCTCCCATTCCGGCAGTTTATCTTGCCCATCTTGTGCGAGCTTGTGCACGGCGACGTCGAGGTGCGGGGCGAGTTAAAGAGCCACGGCGTGATTGAGGTCTACTACAACCTCTTGTTGGACCCGTACTGGCAATCTAATGCGCTTGACTCGCTTGCACACTGGCACCAGACGGACCCGCGCTACGTCACCCTAGCGACCCCCCAGGCGGTGGAGTGTCTCCGCGGCGGGTTCTTGATCCCGCAGGTGCTGAATTTGGAGTTCACGCTTGACGTCTACTTGCAGTTACTCGCCTCCAACGGCAAGCTTGCCCTGAACATGGCCAACAAGCCCGTGCTCAGCAACATCTTGATGAAGTTGGCGATCCACGGGAAGAACCCGGTGGCGCAGTTGCTGCTTTTGAAGATCCTTCGGCGGCTTGTGGCGCATATGGCGCAGCGCGGCGGCGACACCGACTACTTTGGCCAAATTAGGAGCGTTTTGGAGTCACTCCAGGCCAAGAACACATTGGTGTTGATCCGCGAGTTGGTGGCGGAGATACTAGAGCTTATGTAGTGAGTTTTTTGAGGCGTTTGTGTGAGGTGCTTATATATGGCTGTGCATAGAAGAGGAGAAAAACCTACATCCTCGGTGAAGGAGAGACAAAAAAGAGGCGCCCACAAAACAACTGCGGGGAGAAGCAGGGCCACTGAATAACCACACGACAAAGGGATCTACCACCAACACAAACACAGCCACCACAGCCACCACCCCGATGATTCCTGTATCGTACCCATCGCCCCGAGTGTCCCAACTCGATGCCGAGATCCTCGACTCCGAGCTCTTTTCCCTTTTGAAAGAACAGCTCGCCTCCATCTTCCAGCTTCACAACAACAGCAAGTACTCCTATGACCGGCACCCGGAGTTGTACTCGCTTCTCTTGAATTTGGTCATCTTCAAGCTCACGGTGTGGAAGTCAGGGTCATCCTACGGCAATGCCTTGCAGAACTTGAAGCTCACCGACTTGAAAACCGGCAAGGTCATTGGGCTGTCGAAGCGCGGCTGGCTTCTCGCCGTGTTGGTGGGCGGATACTTGTACACCAAGCTCGAGAGCTACTTTTACAGTCTAGAGGAGGGCGAGGATAATGGCAACCATCAAGATGACGACTCTCCTAGTCCTGTCCTTGCTAGGGTCAGGACATGGGTGGCACGCCATCGGACGGGGTACCTCGGCAAGATCAACAACATTGTCAAGACGGCCAGCTTGATCAACTTTGCCGTGTTTCTTGTGAATGGGCGGTACTCTTCAGTGGTGCACCGGGTGCTTGGCATTGCCGAGACGCCGCTTAACCCCGACTTGCTCAAGTTTAACGGCAGCAGCGTCAACTACGAGTTCCAGAACCGGCAGTTGGTGTGGAACGTGATGACGGAGTTTCTTGTGTTTATCTTGCCATTGTTACAGTTGCGCAAGTGGGGCCGCATATCGCGGAGGATCTTGGGGAGGAACAAACATGACCAGGGGGTAGAGTCACTGGAGCAAGGGCAAGGGCGGCCAGTGCTTACGCCGTACTCGAACATGCCCGTGTCCGAGTGCGCCATCTGCCACGATAACAATAACCGTGCTGCCGCCACCGGCGGGCGCACGTTTCCCTCAGCCGGGACCGTGACCAACCCGTGCATCACCAACTGTGGCCACATCTACTGCTACGTGTGTCTCTCGACGCGGTTTAATATGATCAAGACGAGCGGGGAGGATGTGCTGTGTCTTCGCTGCGGCCAGCGTCTCGAATGGTTCCGCGAGTTTGAAGCGATAGATGAGGATGCGATTATTATTGTGGGGGAGGATGGCGATGAAAAGGACGAGGAGGATGTGATGGATGAAAGTAGTAGTCGTGGCAGTGCTGTTGGTACTGACGACGACGACTCCGTCAGCATTGCTAGCGAGGAACACCTCGCATCTTATGAGCCTAGTGGCAGTGGAACCACCCGCATCGAGCGCAAGTTGAGCCACCGCTCGGCAATCTTTGAAGAGTCGTCTGAGGACAATGAATCTGACTCGAGCGCCGAGTACAGCGAAGACGAGGAGATCGACGCCGACGAGTTCATGTGATGGTATATATAATAGTTTAATTCTACACAGTTCCTTTCCCTACTAGATCAAGTTGGCTAAGAGTCTAGCGCCCTTGTCGTCCGTGGACAACTTCTTCTTGTGCTTCTTCAACTGAGCTACCAACGTCTTGTGCTGGGACGAGCCTGCCAACTGCAACACCTCGAGCACCGACACAAGCACAAACGCGGGCTGGCCGCTGGTCCAGCTCTCGAGGTTCATCTGCGCCTGTTCGGCCACTCTTTCAGCAAACCCGGCGCCCGTGCCTGGGACAGCCGCGCCCTCAGAGCTTGTCTGTGTCACCAACTTTTTGGACTCGTTGTCAAACTTAAACTCGTTGCCCTGGACCAACGCCTTGATCGACCGCGAGATGAACGGCGCCTTGTTGAGCAAGTGGTAGTCCTCGAGCACGTCACCCTTCACCGTCTTGGCAAACACGGCGTCCACCAACTGCGGTCTTAATTTGTCGTTAACCTCGGCCACATCACTGGAAGTGAGCACTAACTCGGTAATGAACTGGGCCGCCATGTTGGACGATAACAACTTTTCTAAAGGTGTCTCGCTCCCGGGGTCTAAGATGGCCTTGTAGATGGCACCAATAGACTTGTCTAACAACTCTTTTCTCTTTTGGCTGGGGTCCTTCTTGGAGGTTTTCTTGTACGCCAACTCCTGGTACCGGGCGACGGCGTTCTTGATGTTGGGGGCAAAGTACTTGGCGTCGAGACCCTTCAAGAGGTACAACAATGGCCTTCTCGAAAACTTGTCCTGGATCAATTCGGGCACCTGCTCGGCCGTGAGGGTCTCTTGTAAGAACGACTTATACGACAAGACGGTATCATCAACGGCAATAAAGATGGTGATCAACACGATGTTGCCATACTCGTTCTTAATCAACTCGCTGGTGTGCGACTTCAATCCCTTTAGTATGGTCTTGCGCTCCTTGGCGTTAGCGACTGCGATCAAGCTGCACGCTACTTCGGCTCCTTCTTGTGTGTGAACCAACTCGGCAAACTGCTCAGCAAGCACGTCGATAAAGTCGCGGATGGCCGAGTCGTTGGCGTCAATGTCGGCCACCAAAACTGTCACGTACTCCTTCATGGCCGCGTGCAAGATCTGGAACCCCGTAGACCCCTTCTCTACAGAGGCTTTTATGGTCCCGTAGAGGTTGCTCATGATCAACTGCTTCTTCTCGGACGACTCGCCGACAACGTCCAACACCGTCTTGCCCTGGCCCGACTTCTTGAAAACGGCGTACTCGGAGCCCCAGAACTCGCGGATCATCTGCTGCTTCTGCTCGGCCGTGGAGTACAACACAAATAAGTCTTCAACAACATACGCCCCCTCACGGTGTCTCATCAACTTGCGCAACTTGCCGTGCAACTCGTCGACGACGGCGGCCCGCGACTCCTTTGACCCGTAGTGCAAGAGCTTGATCAAGAGATACTTCCCGTATGCCGACGTGGCTAACTGGTAGAAACTGCCTTTGAGTGAGTTCACGATGATGTCTCTGCGCTCCTTGTTGGAGTATTTGACCAACGTCTGCACCACACGCGAGGCGTCGTGCTTCAACACCAAGTCGTTGATAACGTCTTTGGCCAACTCCCACACCTGGTTGCACAACTCGTCGCGCACCTTCTTGGTAGGCGCGGGTTTGGACACCCGGAGCTTTTCCCACAAGTTCTTGATCTGCTGCACCTCGACCCCGGCCTTTCTCTGCAACTTGCGCTCCTGCAACAACTTTCTCTGCTCGGTGTGCTGTTCTTTGGACGATTTCTTGTTCGGGTCGGCCGAGGCATCGCTGTTCTCGTCGTTATCGCTACCCTCGCCCTCTTTTTCAAGCTCATCGTCATCGTCCTCCCCCTCGTCATTCTCCCCATCCAAATCATCCTCGGAGACGTCCAACTCGTCTTCCGACCCAGACTCCCCCTCTTCCTCCTCATCTTCCTCCGACATAGAGATGTCTTCCGATTCCGACTCGGATGGAGGCGATGGCAACTTCTCAGCCAACTTTGTTTTCTTGACAATCTTTGCGTCTTTGTCAGCGGCTCTCTTAACGCCCTTGACCTTATTACCCATGATGATAGTGGTGGATCTACTGTGGTGTTTGCTAGATAGTACTTTCCACTTTTTGTTGATCTTTTTTGGGGGGAGGAGCAGAGCAGAGCATCGCAGAGGAAAAAAAAAAGTCACGTGAGGTGAGGGTAGTGCGTTTCCGTCCAAATCGGCCTTTTCGTATGAACGAATAAAACCCCTCACCCGCACAAGGAGGCAATAGCCTAGAGCGGTAGCCAAGAGCACACATAGACTACACCGCCATGTTCCGCAGTATTGTACGGAAGACAATCCCGTTGGCGGCTTTTGGGGTGGGCCTCACCACGTTCCCCAAGGAGTGGCGCAAGGGCCTGTTTGAGAACAAGAAGTTGATGCACATCAACGAGGCCGTGGTGCAGCAGATCAGCCAGACCAAGGAGTTCCAGAAACTTGTGACCAACAAGCAGTTGAAAATGTACAACTCAAGTCACGCGTTCCCTGAGCAGCACCACACCAACTACGTGGGCACGGGGTTGTTGTTTGGCCCCGACTTGTTTGAGATCGACCCCGTGGTGTTCATTGACGAAACAAAAGGGGAGTTGACGAGCTTCTACCACTTAGGCGACAAGCTCATAAGCCAGGACGGTCAGATCCATAACGGCATTGTGTCGACCATACTAGACGAGGGGCTCTGCTCGGCGGGGTTCCCGCTCTTACCCTCGAAAAAGGGCGTCACCGCCAGCTTGTCGATCGACTTTAAGAACCAGGCACCGCCACAGAGCACAGTGGTGTTGCGCGCCAAGGTCAAGGAGGCCAGGGGGCGCAAGGTGGTGATTGAAGGATACTTGGAGACATTGCCCCTGGCGAGCACCGAGAAGCCGTTGTTGATTGCCACTTCTAAGTGCGTCTTGGTCGAGCCCAAGTGGTTCAGGTACTTTTCGTGGCTACAAGTCTAAACCATACGCAGCTCGTATAGCGGGAACATAGCCAGTGCCGGAAATGTGAATACAGGAAGGTTGAACACGAAGGAAGGCCCCGTGGCAACTGCGGCTGCTTATGCAACCACAATGGCGGTGGCAAAAAGAATAGCCGTGGGAGGTAGCAGGGGGTGGCGAAGCAAAAGAGGCCAGCCAGGGCTGCTGTGACAGACAAGTGAAGCGTATCGTGTGAGCATGCACCTTAGGGAGCCATAGCAATCGTTGCTACCCGCTTCAGAAATAGGCGGTCGTGTGTGTACCGCAGAGTTTTAGCAACCTTAAGTCCATTTTCTAATGCACAGCGTGCTAAAGCTTGCTATTATTAGGGCGAAGAAGAGGAGAAGAAGAGGAGGAATCACATGAGTGTGGGAGAAAGTGGGATCCCCAAAAGGGAAGCAAGCATGGTCGAGACAAATACAGTCATGCATCCCTTTCGCTTGGAGCCATTCAATTGCTGTTGCAGGCGGGTGGTGCATTTTCTCCACAATAAGAAACTAAACAACACACACTCTTGAACGGCACGTACCAGTGGATAGTGTGAAGGGACAAGTGTTCGTTCTCGACTATAAATAGAGGTCCATCTGCTCTGCTATCCAGTCGATTCATTCTCCCTTTTTCTTTTCCTTCTCCATCCAATAACCCCATATTATTGCAACAACCAACCATGTCCGACGCCGGTAGAAAAGATATTAGTGACAAGATCTCTAGTGCTGTCAAGCCCGATTCGCAGAAGTCCACTCCTGAACAATTCAAAGACAAGGTCACCGACAAGGTTGACAATGCCGTTGGCGACTCCACCTCCGACAACAACAAGTCGATCTTGCAGCAGGCTTCCGACGCTGTTTTTGGCGAGAAGAAGTGAGTGTGCCGATGCTGCTTTGTCAGGTTTGTGTTTTGCTAGGCCACTGGTTCATCGGTAGCTTTTGTGATAAGTAGACTTTTTGAATACATGCGAAGTGCTTTTATGCAAACGGCCTAGGCTAGCAAGTCTTACTTAATCTCTCTCATTCTGTGGCTCCATTTCTTTCTTGGTGCTCGCAGACCACCATTAGTATACACTTGGTAGCGCGCAGGCGACGCGTATATCATCCAAACTGAAAACAAAAAAGTTTGAGCTAACAGATCAGCAACCTATTTCCACAACAGTCTCTCCATGACAGTATCACTCAACACCGCCGAACAGGCGTACCTCGACTTGTGCCAGCGGATCATCGAAGAGGGCGAGCACCGGCCCGACAGAACTGGCACCGGCACCAAGTCGTTCTTTGCGCCACCGCAGTTGCGTTTTGACTTGTCCAACGACACCTTCCCCTTGCTCACCACCAAGCGCGTGTTTTCTAAGGGCATCATACACGAGCTCTTGTGGTTTGTGGCCGGCTCCACTGATGCCAAGCTCTTAAGCGACAAGGGTGTCAAGATCTGGGAGGGCAACGGGTCGCGCGAGTTCTTGGACAAGTTGGGGTTGACGCACCGCCGCGAGGGCGACTTGGG
The DNA here is from genome assembly GCA_002094185.1 of Zhuliangozyma boniae. NCBI lineage: Eukaryota > Fungi > Ascomycota > Pichiomycetes > Serinales > Debaryomycetaceae > Zhuliangozyma > Zhuliangozyma boniae. Next base: position 37,459 of record MXQC01000068.1, read on the forward strand.
GCCCGTGTACGGGTTCCAGTGGCGCCATTTCGGCGCCGAGTACACAGATTGTGACGCAGACTATACCGGCCAGGGGTTTGACCAGTTGCAGGATGTGATTAAAAAACTCAAGACCAACCCCTACGACCGCAGAATCATCATGAGTGCGTGGAACCCGCCCGACTTTGCTAAGATGGCGTTGCCCCCCTGTCACGTCTTTTGCCAGTTCTACGTCAACTTTCCCAAGCAAGAGGATGGCACGGGGGGCGGGTCTGCTTCAGGTACCACAGCCCGACCCAAGTTGTCGTGCTTGCTCTACCAGAGATCGTGCGACATGGGTTTGGGCGTTCCGTTCAATATCGCCTCGTACGCGTTGTTGACACGGATGATCGCGCATGTGGTCGACATGGACTGTGGCGAGTTCATCCACACCTTGGGTGACGCACACGTGTACTTGGACCATGTGGAGGCGTTGCAGGAGCAGTTCACGAGAACACCCAAGCAGTTCCCCAAGTTGGTGATCAAGGAGGAGCGCCGCGATGAGATCAAGTCGATTGACGACTTTAGGTTCGAGGACTTTGAGATTGTCGGCTACGAACCGGCCCCGGCCATCAAGATGAAGATGAGTGTATAGGGTATATACAGATGCTAGCTATTGAAGGTGTGTTTTTGGAGTCATTTTCCTCGCCACGTCTACGCCTCAGCAAAGTCAAACACAGAGAGACTGTTTGCCTGTGCTGGAGGCATCCGACTCTTTTTGTCGGCGCCGCCAATATTGGCGGCGTTGCTGGCGTTGGTTACGTTGCCCAACGGTTTCCTCTTGGTAGCTCGCTGTACTTCCGGTGACGCCGACCGCTTCTTCTTCTTCTCCACCACGTAATTGATCAAGGCGTTTTCGCCCACCGCGTCCACCAACTTGACCGATTCGCGCCGCATTTTGGCATTGAGAGAAAGCGGCTTGTAGCTCACTTCTTTTTTAACTCGTGATGACCGTCTCTCGGCAGAAGCAGTGGCAGAGTGGCTGGAACTGGTGCTGGAACTGGTGCTGGTACCTATGTCGGTGCTGGTTCTGGAACTGGTGCTGGTACCTATGTCGGTGCTGGTTCTGGAACTGGTGCTGGTACCTATGTCGGTGCTGGAGCGGCTGCTTGTGCATGTGTTCGCTCCAGCGCTGGCAACTTCAATCTCCTCCTTGACCAGCGATCTGTTCTGTTCCGGCACAGTTGTGGCCAGCGACGGAGCGGGCTCGCTTGTTGGCTTGTGATCCGCCACTTCTGGCAGTACTTCCGCCACAACCGCCTTGACACTCCTCTTCTTTTTCTTGGGCGCTTTGTCCTGTTCCTCGGCGGCAGGCTGGCACTCGGCAATCTCAAACGACGGTTTTCTCGATGCTTTCGTGGAGCTGTCCCTTCTTGCCACCGCCGTTGCCACAGCTGCAGCCACCGCATCCTCTTCCAGCTGCTCGGCTATCGTCGAGATGTGGTCGGTCCCGAAATAGTCTGGCGCTGCCGCCGGCTCGCGGTTGCTGCTCCCAATAACAAACGCTGGCAATGCCATCGCGTGTTCAAACGGCGTGGACGTGGCGGGTCTTGCCAATGCGTCCAACATGACGTTTTCATCCAATCCGTGCTCCCGTCTTATGGTCTGCATCGTGAGGAGCACCTCGTTAAAGTGCACCAACACGCCCGCCTCCAATTTCTCGAGCACCAGGACAATGGTATCTTTCTGCGCAGCCACCTGTCGCTGGAGACACAAATTTTCAATGCTTGACTCGTTGAGCTTGGTCTCGAGGTCGGTTATCTTGGACAAGTACTGGGCGTTGCGTTTCGCCAAGTTTCTGTTCTGGTCAATGTACTTCTGGAGGAGCGCATCGTCGCTGTCCATTAGGTGGCCGGGTAGCATCTGTAGTGTCGATCTGCGCGAGCTGATTGCTGAATGTGCACTGGATGGTCTGGCCATGTTGAGTGGTGGTTCTGCTACTGATGATGGTGCTGCCGTTGTTGTTGCTATTGCTGTCCTTATTGCTGGTGCGAAACGTAAACAACGGGTTGGAAAGGATAAAAGGGAGCAGGCGGAAAAAGAAGGCACAACAAAACAAATTAACGCGACTCCACCGAAGACGAGCACCACTATCACCACCCAATCATGCTGAGGAGTAGTGCTACCGCCATCCAACAGAAGATTCTGGAAAAGAAAGAGCGCTTGGAGCAGCTCCGCAACTTTGAACAGCTCACACACGAGCTAGCAGCCAAATTTGAGGACATGGCCGATAACCTCGATTCAATGAAGCAGGGCACGGCGAGCGTGGCCATGATCTTGGCCAACTGGCAGAGTGTGCTCCAGAGCGTGAGCCTTGCGTCGTTGGGATTGGTCAAACAGATGCAAGGAAGTACCAGTAAGCAGCCGGAGTACCCCGAACCCTTGATTAGAGTCAGGCTAGAGGAGGGTGAGGTGGAGGAGGAGGGTGAGGAGGTTGAAGAGGAGGATGAGATTGAAGAGGGGGGTGAGGAGGTTGTCAATGTTGATGAATAAGCATGACATACGGACTGCCCATTTTCCTTCTACTTTCCGCCACTATACAGAATGTTTGGCTTGTTCCCGCACCAACTCGACCCACGCCCGGAACTCTCTGTTACCCAGCTCGGCCACGAGCTTCTTCACTAACGACAGGGTAAACTCATTGTCCGCGTCGCCGTTTTCGTGAATGCTTCCAATGTCGGGATACTGCACCAAGGCGTCGAGACTGTCTATAGCTGCTGCCCCCAGAATCGTCCGGAATAATGTCGACTCGGCCACCTTCTTCTTCAAGGTCTCGTCGGAATCGTGCTGGCTCTGGTGCTGGTGCGCCACATCGTCGCCAAGGGTCAATAAACGCAATAGAATAACATTGATGTAGTACTGCGCCATGCTCTCGTTCTGGATGGTTTGCGCCACCCGCAACGCCTTGGCGAACCCCGTCTTGTTGAGCACCTCTGGCTTTAAGGTAGTCAACAAATTGATCAACTCTGTGGGACTTAACGGCACATTTTCAACAAACCGGCCAAAGTACCCGTCCACAACCGATTGCACAAACTTGGACTCGATCTTGCTGTTGACGTAGTGTTTGGTGAAGTTCGCCTCCTTCAACGCCTCGACCCGCCCGTGTCCGCACACGGCACGCTTCACCTCGAGCTGGTACTCGAGCAACCGCAACTGGGCCTCGATCTCGGCCGTTTGGTGCTCCTGGTTTCCAGCGGCCACGCTCGCAAGCCTAGCAATGGCATACTTGGTCTGCTGGTTTTCTACGCTGTCGATCCCGCGCGCCGCCATCACTAAAGACTGTGATGCGGCTGCAAAATCCTTGTCGAGCAAGCACCGAATCCACGCCACTTTCGCAGTCTTTTGTGGGTTCTCGTGGAAGTACTGGAGCAAGTAGTGCTTGTAGTTGGCAAAGTCAAGGAGCAAGTGCTGCACCTTGTCACGCTTGAGGTAGTACGCGTACACACTGGCAGCAAAGGGGTACTTGAACTCCTCAAAGTACCGCGCGTACTGCGGGTAGAGTGCCTCAATAGGGGTGGTATCGCGCTTGACATCCAAGATCCGCGCCAACGACGCAAAGTCGCGGTACTTTTCGGCAATGGCCACAGCCTTCTCGGCCATGCCCTGGTCCAAGAGCACGCCGACCCACTCAAACCGGCGGTTCTTGTACCAGTTCCTGTAGTCCGCGAGCTGCGAGTCTTTGCGTTGCTCCATGTAGCCAATGGCGCTATTGACAAAGTAGTACAACACCTCGACAAACTGGCACGCCAACTCACGGGGCACATCAGCAGAAGCAGAAGCAGAAGCAGAAGCGGCACCAGCAGTATCGCCTTCCTTGGCAACAAACTCGCGCGTAAAGATCTCTTCGGCGTGCACAACAAGGTCGGTGTCAAAGACCCATGACTTGGCGGTGCCGCTGGCATACTTGGTTTCGTTGACGTAGACGCCGTCGTACAACGTGCGCACCAAGATGTTGGACAACACAAACGGCGCGAGCGCCTGGTCTGCAAGCGTGTCAACAAACAGGGTGAGCACCAGGTTGATGTTCTGCACACCCTTGGTGAAGAACGGGCGCGACTGCTGCAGCTCAAAGCACTTGTCCAACACTCCCTTAAGCTGGGGGTCGCTGTCGACAATGAGCCAGAGGTTGAGGGCAACGTCGCACTTTTCCAAGCTCGCTAGCATGTGCGGAACGGCCGCTGGTGCCGCCGCGGTAGAAGCATCCAAGTTGAGACGACTGTACTCAATCAACTCACGGAAGAGTTTCACCTTCAAGCTCAACAAGTTGGCCACGGAAGGGAGCGTTTTCGGCAAGTAAGGCGACTCCGAGTTCATAATCTCGTCGGTGATAAGCTCAACGGCCCTCACCACCACGTCGCGGTCCGCCTGTTGCGTAAGCGTAAAGTCGATCTCGGGCGAATCGGAGTAAAAGATGCCCTGCTCGATGTGCGACTTGACAACAAGCAACGGATCGTCAACAGGAGACGTAGCTGTTGTTGCTGTTGTTGTCGCTGCCCCTGGTACCTTCCCCTCGGGAAACTTTTCCACCCGTAACACGCCATGGCTTCGCGTCACCACCACCACGGCGGGGTTAGCGTTAGGCTCCTGGTTCTCGTACCCGCTGCCAATAATCTCCACCGTCAGCTTGAGCTTCACGATGTCTTCCCACCGCGGCTTGTAGTATGCGACGCTTGTGGACTCGATGTACGACGTGTTCAAGTCGGTGATGATCACGGCGTTATCGATAATCACAAACGCTGTCTTGCCAGGCGACGGGAGGTACATCGTGGGCTTGACCAGCGACAACGTGCCGCTCGCCGTGCGCAACCTGTGCGACCCCAAGGGCAACACCCCGGACAGGTCCACCTTGAGGGTCATGAGCAAGTACGCATCGTCATCAACAAACAGGCTCGCCTTCACGAGCGCCAAGTACACGTTGTCGAACTCGGGCAACGGCCACAAGTCCAAGAACCGCACCACCAAGCCGGACCCGGGGTAGTACCCATCGATACTGCTCTCGACATACCCCATCAAGTTCTGCCGGAACGACTTGCTTCTGTCAACAGAGGGCGATACCGTCGCCGAAAGGAGGTTGTACGCAAACAAGTGGAAGTTGCCAGCGCTATCCTGAATAAAGATCTCCTGCAGGGTCCCGTGGTTCTTCGCCTGTTTCGTGCGAACAGAAACAACCTCGTTGGTGGTGGAGCCGCTGGTAGTGTTGCCTCCACCAAAAAACTTCAGCAAGAAGCCGCCGCCCGAGAGCAACTCCAACGACGACAACTGCGGCTTGCCCTTGAAATCCCTGAGAGACACCACCACAACGCGCTGCAACGACGTGGCAATAGCGATTCCCGCGGGTTCGATGTTCTCCACGAGTGTAACGTACTCGTGCTTGTGTAAGCCGATGGTAGTCTCCAACGACTTGTCGTTGATCAAGCCCAACGTGGGCGCGTGCTGTACGCTCTCGTAGAACTTCACCAACCCTGTGACCGAGTTTAAGATCACCAACCCCGGGTCTGCGCTGGTGCTGCTCGTGGGCACAGTCAACACGGCCATGGGCAACGTGCTAAACTTCAGTCTGTCGATGGGAAACTGAATGGCAAACGGTGACACGTCGGCGGACTTGTAGCTCCAGACATACACGCAATCTTCGTTCACCACCAAGGCGTAGTTGGAATTGGCATCTGAGTACGCGTTGGAAAACTCAGAGTCGGTGTGGCTGAAGATGGAGGGTAACGCCGGCAAGCGCGAGACGCAGTAGTGCTTGTTTTTGGTCAATTCGTGGCCGGTCTTTCTAGTAGCAGCACTGGCGGGGGCTCCGGCTGCAGCTAGAGAGTAATCGCCTGAGGGGGCCACCGATTGGGCCACCGATTGGGCCAGTGACACGGCCCGTCTCGCTTTGAAGATGCTATTGCCGCTCATAATCTATTCGGGCCAGCTGGTGGTGTTTACATGAAATCATTTTCTGCTCTGTTTTCCGTTTTCCGTTTTCTCTTCGACTTTTCGTTTTCTGTGCGCAGTTTTTCTGCCACTGCTTGTGCTCAAGCCTATTTTTTGACAACCAAAATGCCATTGCTTATACACATGAAACCACGTATATGTCCCTACCCATACCTATACTCTCTGCTTCTTCGGGGTTGGCCCCTCCACCTCGTCAGCAAAGTACTCCTCGTCGGAGATATAAATGTCGTCGTCGTTCTCCTCCTCCTCTTCCTCTTCCTCTTCCTCGTTGCTCTCCTGGTCGTATTTCGACTTCAACCCCTTCATCTTTCTCGTTTGCAACCTGCCCAAGTCCTGCTTCCCTACGTGGACCTGTGCCACCTTGTCGCCCATAAAGTCCGTCAGCACGTTCTTCTTCACCTTGGCCTCCAACTGCTTGGGTTTCCTGTGTGCCTCCTTCTCGACCTCGGGCGCGGGCGACACTCTGCGGCCCACCTTAAAGTCGAACCGGGGCCCGATCTCCTCCACCTCCACACGGGGCAACTTCTGGCCCGACTTGTACGTCTTCAACTTGTATACTCTAAAGTGCACGAGGGGGAGGTGCTTGTCGTCGTTCAAGTCCTCGATCTCGCCCATCGACAACGCGATGATGCTCTGCAACCCGGCCACATCCTGGAGGTCGGTCTCTTCCCCGCGGTAGAAGTCCATAAACAAGGACTTGATGTGCATGTACACAGGGTGGCTATCAAAGGCGGGTCCGTTGAACACAAACATGGGCTTCAACCCGATGGTAAAGGTCAACTTCTTGAAGTCCTGCAACAACTTGTAGTTCTGCTGTATGGACAACTCGACCATGTCGTACACCTTGTGGTTGAAGAACCGGGTGAATATCAAGGTGTTGGGTCGCTTCTTGTTGTGCGACGAGAACACCATCAACGACGAGTCGTTCTTTTCGGAAAAGAACTCCAACTGCGCCACGTCCTCAAAGGGGCGGATCTCGTTCTTGCGGCTGAACTTCTTGGCAAACGGTTTCTTCAATGCCATCAAGTCGACCATGGAGTCGTGCAACACCTTATTGCTCGTGGACCCGGGCACAAAGAGCGCCGATTTGGTGTTTTCCACGAGTTTGGCTTCCTTCTTGGCAAGCGCTCTCTTGGAACGGGCGTTCTTGGGCTTACTGTAGGGAGGAGAAAGGTGTTAGTAAAATGGATCATAATGGCAGTGCACTCTCGTATAGGCAGCACCAGTATCTGCACATACATTGTTCTAATCATGGCTCCAATTATAGGTGGTTGGTTGACGTATGAAGAGTTTTTTATGAATCTTTTTTGTTTCTGTCTGTGCTGCTCATCTCTCTGAAGGAGAGAGAAAAAAATGTGTATACAAAAAGGGGTGTGTGCCAGAGGTAGAGAAGACACCCGCACACGAACGAATGTATGCTAGCCAGGTGCCACCACCAAGGAGTGACGCAGCAACAAGGTAGCCTACAGCTCTGTTGTCAAAAATATAGGTCGTACCCGGATTCGAACCGGGGTTGTTCGGATCAGAACCGAAAGTGATAACCACTACACTATACAACCTGTTAGCTATAGGTCGTACCCGGATTCGAACCGGGGTTGTTCGGATCAAAACCGAAAGTGATAACCACTACACTATACAACCCGTTAGCTGCTCTGTAAATGTGCTCGTTCCACCGGGCGCTGACGTGTGTGGCACACGACAAAAGCGACATGTACAGTAGACGAGTTGTGGCGCCCGATCCTGATGCGCATGTCCCTGTCGTGAGCAGTATGTACATGAAATGGTCTGTCGTGTTTATGTATAAGGGAGAATCGTGCGCTGGCGTCTCCCACCGTTTTTTAGCCCGTGTCCTCTTCTCCCTTCTCTCCTTCCCCATACTACTTCTTCGTCATGTAGCTCTTGTCCAACACGTCCTTCGCCTGGTTTATTCTCTGGCTGATATATTGGCTGCCGTTCTTGTCCGGGTGGTTCAACACCATCAACTTGCGGTACCTATCTCGCACCATCTGTTTGTCCACGCGCAAGATATCGTCGCCCTCGATGCCCAACACGAGCAACGCCTCCTGCTCGGTCATGGGGTCCAGAAAGCCTTTGTTGGCGTACTTCAAACGCAAGAACTTGAACTGTTCGTACCGCGGGTCGTTTCTGTAGCTTGTGAGATGCTCTTCGACGTTGGTGAGCCGGATGTTATTGAGGGTGGCAATCATCGTGGGCGTGAGGTGGATGTACTGTCGGTATGCGGAAATTGTGGTCCTGGCGATAAGCGCAATGGCCGTGGCCCCAAGCCCGATCACGATCGGGAGCACCATGGGAGATGTATCTGAGGCGCGGTGTTTAATGGAAGTAATCGGTGGGGTTTGGTTGGTGAATCGAGAAAAAAACAAGCAAATGAAGACATGGAACGAAAGACACACCCAGTTCGTGCAGAATATCATCGAAAGTGGGCAAAAAAAGAACCACCGAAAGATAAGGAGCTAGAAATACAGAAACAGTGCTCTACTGATCTGGCTAGCTTTCACCAGCTTAGAGCAAGCCCTCGTGGAGAGTATTTGGTTTATGCTGTCTTCAAGCACGTGACTATACACGTGACTATACATGTGACTCCCACGTTGCTCTGGGCACGACCACGAAGCGCCGGTTACGTTTTTCCGTTTCGGCAGCCGCCGCGCCGCCAACTCCGAAATTTTTTTTCGTTAGTTGTAGGATAAGCAATGTCTAATAAATATTGATGCTACTGCAACGTGTGTGGGCCCCTCGAGACAACGACAATGACAACACGCCGAGGTTGTCATCAACGGGCTACAACCACTAATACCTATAGGTGTCCACCTTTGCATGTCACTCCTCTCCCGAGACATCTCAAGTCGTCCCGAGAAAACCACACCCACAGCTGGCGCCGTTTCCGTGGAGCTACACGGCCCGGGTGACCGAGAAGGAGAGACAAGCACGGTTGCTTTGAGCATTCACTGACGCTGTCCGACCACGGCCGCAGCGGGATTAATAGGGACCACCCACATTGTATTTCTGGAGTGTTGCTCTGTGTGTGCGGCATCCACCCCTGGTCGAGCAACCCATGCACCACTACCGCTCTCTCCCTCCTCTTGACGCTCTCCTTTATACCAATGTTGCACGTTTTTTTCTCTGCCCTCTGATTTGCGTTCTTGTTGGTGATTCTGTTTGCATCAGGTGAGGTGAGTGCGTGGCACCAGCGGTTACGTCAAATGAGGACGTCAGTGCGTCTTTGCCATGGCCCCCCTGCCAACACGTGAGGTGAGCCCCTATACATACGCCGTAAAGGAGGACAGGCAAAGCCTACTAGAAAAAAACAGCTTGCCCGAGAGGCGGGAGATGGGCAAGGGGGCTAGGGGGTGGGAGAGAGGGGAAGCGGAATCTTTCAAAGGGGGGAGGGAGGAACTAAATTAGCGAAAACAACAAAAAAAATTCTCGCATTTCTGTCGTCCATGGGATTTTATCACCAAGTCCGCAATATATAAACCCCCCCATCTCCTCTTCTATCAGAAAAGGAGGGAAAAAAAGGAGAGAGTTGGATAGATACTGCTTATAGACCCACAACACTAATCGCTTCTAGTGCATACCACCCCATCCCTCTACGCAATTGCTTACTTCAAAACATGTCGCAGTCCTCCTTATCCTGGTTGTCCAACTTGAACGTTGACTCGACTCCCAACAAGAACTTGAGACGGTCCTCGATCATCGGCACCATTGGCCCTAAGTCCAACTCGGTCGACGTGTTGGTCAAGTTGAGAAAGGCCGGGTTGAACATTGTCAGAATGAACTTCTCGCACGGCTCTTACGAGTACCACCAGTCGGTCATTAACAATGCCAGAGAGTCTGAGAAGGTGTACAAGGGCAGACCCTTGGCAATTGCCCTCGACACCAAGGGCCCCGAAATCAGAACCGGTACCACCCTCGAAGACAAGGACTGGCCCATCCCACCCAACCACGAAATGGTTTTCACCACCGACGAAGAGTACAAGACCAAGTGCAACGCCGACATCATGTACCTCGACTACAAGAACATCACCAAAGTCATCTCCCCCGGCAAGATCATCTACATTGACGACGGTGTGTTGGCATTTGAGGTGTTGAAGATTGTGAACGACTCGACCTTGAAGGTCAAGTCGATCAACGCCGGCAAGATCTGCTCGCACAAGGGTGTCAACTTGCCCGGCACCGACGTGGACTTGCCCGCATTGTCCGAGAAGGACATTGCCGACATTAAGTTTGGTATCAAGAACCGGGTCCACATGATCTTTGCCTCGTTCATCAGAACCGGCGACGACATTCGCCACATTAGACGCGTGTTGGGCGAGGAGGGCAAGGACATTCAGATTATCGCCAAGATTGAGAACCAGCAGGGTGTCAACAACTTTGACGACATTTTGGAGGCCACTGACGGTGTCATGGTGGCCAGAGGCGATTTGGGTATCGAGATCCCCGCGCCCCAGGTGTTTGTCGTACAGAAGCAGTTGATTGCCAAGTGCAACTTGGCGGCCAAGCCCGTGATCTGCGCCACCCAGATGTTGGAGTCGATGACCTACAACCCCAGACCCACCAGAGCCGAAGTGTCAGATGTGGGTAACGCCATCTTGGACGGTGCAGACTGTGTCATGTTGTCGGGTGAGACCGCCAAGGGCGACTACCCCGTCCAGGCGGTGTCAATGATGCACAACACCTGCCTCATTGCCGAGAAGGCCATCGCCTACCCCCAGTTGTTCGACGAGTTGAGATCCTTGGCCAAGAAGCCCACTCCTACAACCGAGACCTGCGCCGCCGCCGCCGTTGCTGCCTCATACGAGCAAGGCGCCAGCGCCATCGTCGTGTTGTCCACATCGGGTCTCTCGGCCAGATTGGTGTCCAAGTACAAGCCCGATGTGCCCATCTTGATGGTGACCAGAAACGACCGTGCCGCGAAATACTCGCACTTGTACAGAGGCGTGTACCCATTTGTGTACGAGAAGGAGAAGATTGCCAACTGGCAGGAGGATGTTGAGAACAGATTGAGATGGGCTGTCTCTGAGGCGGTTGAGTTGGGCATCATTGCCAAGGGCGACTCTATTGTCACCGTCCAGGGCTGGACCAGAGGTTCCGGCCACTCCAACACCGTCAGAATCGTCCAGGCGTAAACATTATAGAAGTTGTAACAGTGATAAAAATCAGAACAATAAAAAGCAGTGTTCATCAGGTTGGTTGGCTGGTTGCTAAGTTGCTCGTTCCCTCTCGCGTTCGTATTGGTGGAAGAAAAAGGCGCTTACAGGAACAGGCGCAATACAACCAGGGTGAATTAGAAGAAAAAAATTCTCACCATAGATTGTGTCCTCCCTAATACCGAGCAATGTACATGCAGCTGTTGAGGAGAGCCATTGCGAGACAGGCAGCGATTGGATTCAAGCCCGTGGCTGCCGCCAGGCAAAGAGCATACTCCTCCGAGAGTGAATCGCATAACCCATCACCACCGCCACCACCGAAAGATACCACCCATTTCGGATTCAAGACCGTCAACAAGGAAGACAAGGAGAAGCTCGTTAGAGGCGTGTTCTCCTCTGTGGCGTCCAGCTACGATGTCATGAACGATGCTATGTCCATGGGCGTGCACCGGCTCTGGAAGTCCCATTTCATCAACCGGTTGGACGCAGGCATGCGCCCCGGCGCCGACCGCGCGTTGGACTTTTTGGACGTGGCCGGCGGCACGGGCGACATTGCCTTTGGGTTGTTGGACCATGCCGAGCAGCGGTTTGGCGACGTCAAGTCAACCATGACCGTGGCTGACATCAACCCCGACATGTTGAAGGAGGGCGAGTTGCGGTTCCAGAACACCAGGTGGGCCGCCACCCCCGAGGGCGCCGAACGCGTGCGGTTCTTGGTGCAGAACGGTGAGACCATGGACCAGATTGCCGACAACTCCAAGGACGTGTACACCATTGCCTTTGGTATCCGCAACTTCACCAACATTCAGGCGGGGTTGGACACCGCGTACCGCGTGTTGCGGCCCGGCGGGATCTTTGCGTGCTTGGAGTTCTCGCAGGTGGAGAACCCGGTGATTGATTATGCCTACCAAGCGTACTCGTTCTCGTTGTTACCGTTGATGGGCCAGTTGATTGCCAACGACAGAGAGTCGTACCAGTACTTGGTCGAGAGTATCCGCAAGTTCCCCAAGCAGGAGGAGTTCAGAGGCATGATTGAAAAGGCGGGCTTCTATGTTCCCGAGCCGGGCTACGAGAACTTGACCTTTGGCGTTGCCGCCATCCACATCGGTATCAAAATCTGAGTGAACACCCTGGCAGAGGCGCCAACAAAAAAAGTATCGATACTCCCTCAGTTTTTATATTCCCTGTATATATAGATATATGTCAATACACCGCCTTGTACGCAACCACAAAGTCCTCGGTGAGGTTCAACGCCTCGATGAACCTCGTCTGAGTATCGTCGGCGTCCATGTCGTCGTCTTCGCGGAGAAGCACCATCTCGCCGTTGCTGATTTTGAACGGTACATACACCTCGCGCGACCCGGCGCGTGCCTCAAACACGAGGCTGATGTCGCCAGTGGAAAGACTAATATCCTCGAGGCTCAACTGGAAGTAGTTTTCTTTTGTTAGTGCCTTGGCTCCCAGTTTCTGCTCGCCGTCGTCCTTCATAAACGCGTCGAGGTCGTTCTTGCCGTTCTTGACCGGCTGGATAGTGGTGTACGCGGCAGTTTCCGAGACAGCGCTGAGGCCCAATATCTCCTCGTCGGTGACGTCATCCGGGAGCTTCAACGATTCCTTGAGCCGCTGCTTCATCTCCTCCGTCAACTCCCTGTCGCCAGAAACTGACACCCGTGAGCTTCGTCTCCTCCTGGGTGGGCCATCGGCACTCGGCTTGCTCTCCAATAGGGTGCGGTACAAGTTCTCAAGCACAAGGAAGTTGCGCAACATGGGCACGGTGCTAGCAATGTCCACGAGCCGGTTGATGCACACCCGCTGTAAGGCCACAAACTTGAGTGGCACCGCGTGTGTCAAGGAAAACGCCACGCTTGTGCCACCAATGCTCAACTGTCGATCAATATCGTCGCTGTTGTTGATCCGCTGGAACAACTCGCTGATGGCGGGTGCCGCAACGTACTCGGTCAACCCGAGGTACTCCAACACGTGCCGCGGCACGTGCACGGCGTGGTCCAAGCGCATGCTCAAGGTCCACGCCGCAATGGCGCCCTCGGTGGCGAGCGGCTGCAAACCGTCAATCTCGAAAACGTGCTTGTGGCCTGCCACCAGCCATTCCTGCGTGCGGTTGTCAAGCACAAAGTCGCGCTGCACGGCCGCCGGTACAATCTCCACCAGGAAGGAATAGTTCTGGCCCTGTAGAAGCGTTGTCGCTTGCTCCCTCACCTGATACTCGTGGTTGATATGGCGAAAGTCGCGCCAATAGCTGACGAACATGCCAAGTTTGCCTTCGTCTACGTCGTTTACCACCACCTTACCCAATCCGCGTACCCCCTGGCGCACCTGCCACTCGTCGCCAGGGGTTGTTGCTGCTGCCGCCTTCGCTTCAAGCTGGTGGATTGTGTGTAGCAACAACGCCACCGCCTCAATGTACACCACCAACTCGGCATTGTAGTTGGCGTACTTGTCGATGGTGGCCAAGTACTGCATGTTCAGGGGGAAGTTGCCCAACCTGAACCCCTGCAAATTGCGCAAGAGCATCGTCTCGACCACAGACTTTTCTGACCCTGGCGCCTTGTTTAAAAAGGATACGGGATTGTTATTGTTGTGTTGGTTGCCATTGCCACTACCACTACCGTTGCTGCTGTTTCCCGCACCCACGCGCAAGGTGACGATAGTGGTATCCCCGCCCTGGCGTTTGGCCATGTACGATGTTCCACCAGCGGCATTTGCCAGCCTTGGTTTCTGTTCCACTCCGTTGATCGACATGGACACGTTGTTGATCTTGCTATCGCTCTCAAAGTCAATGTCGAGCAATATTGACGACGCGGCAATGGTGAGCTTCTGGGTCTTGGTGTCGGTCAAGGCAAACCCCATATTGTCGACAAACGTCTCCAACTTGAGCTGCTGCGCTAGCTTCTGTATCAATTCGATGGAGACCTGGAAGTTGAACGAGTAGTCATAGAGTAATTGTAGCGCTTCGTCGAGGGCAACATTGAACTCGGTCATGATAGGCGCTTGTGGTATGGCTACTTGGTGGTTCCCCTGTTTTGGCGGTTCTTCTGTTTTGGTTCTCGACCCTCTCTTGTAGGCTCCAGAAAAACAGACCCAATAAAATTTTTTCTTCACACTCATTCCTGGCACCACCACTAACACCACCGCTAACATCACCAGCACTACTATCAGCACCAGAACCACTACCACTACCAGTGCCAGTGCCAGTGCCAGTACCAGAACCTCCTCCCACACAATGCATCCGTTGACACCAGACTTGCTTGCCCTTATAGACCCTGTGGTCTCCGGATTGAAGCGTCACCAAATCGAGGGTGACAAGGACGTGGCGTTGGCCGTGGCCCACTTGTTGATGAAGGTCATATCGGCGGCGCGGTGGAACAACACCTACGAGTTGATTGACATTGTGCGCCAGGTGGGCGTGGCAATCCACAAGGCATACCCGCGCCAGGTCATACCGGGCAACATCGTGAGACGAGTGCTTGCGTTGATTCGCGACGAGATCGAAACCGAACACCTGGAGAGTACGTCCACCATGATGGGCTCCATGTTCAGCATATTGTCGAGCAACGGCAAGCAGACTGAGACGCGCGACCAGGTGGAACTGAAGAAGCAGATGAGCGACATGCGCTCGATCGTGATCCAGGGGATCAGGGACCTCGTGGACGAGATCTCCAACGTGACTGAGGGCGTGGAGGCGATGTCGCTAGATTTAATCCACGACAATGAGGTGTTGTTGACGCCAACGCCCACCTCCGAGACGGTGTTGCAGTTTTTGATCAAAGCCAGAAGCAAACGCAATTTCACGGTGTTGGTGACGGAAAACTACCCCAACGGCATCAAGCAGGCGCACCAGTTTGTCAAGGAGTTGGCCAAGCACGACATCGAGACGATTTTGATCCCTGACTCCACCACCTTTGCGGTAATGTCGCGCGTGGGTAAGGTCATCATCGGCACCAACGCCGTGTTTGCCAACGGCGGGTGCTTGTCGAACTCCGGGGTGGCCAATGTCGTGGAGTGCGCCAAGGAGCACAAGACGCCCGTGCTCGCCATTGCCGGATTGTACAAGTTGTCGCCGTTGTACCCGTTCACGAGGGACGACTTGATTGAGGTTGGCAACGCCGGCAAGGTGTTGGGCTACGACGACTTTGAGTTGGTGGAGAATGCCGACGTGGTCACCAACACGTTGGAGGACTATATCCCGCCGGAGCACATTGACATTTTCATCACCAACATCGGTGGGTTTGCGCCGTCATTTATCTATCGAATCGTGTTGGACAACTACAAGACGGAAGATAACAAGCTTGAATAGATGAAATGAGAATGCATATGAGCAAAGACAGGCACTTGTATTAGCAAGACGAGTGAGCGTAGTTGCTAGTGCTGTCTCGGGTGGCCTCGATGGCCTCGGTGGCTCTGGTTGTGTTTCTGGTGCTGTATCTGCTCTTGTTACCGTCACTTTTGCGCACCACCTTGATGTACCGGCCCGAGACAGGTCTGCACTTGGAGGTTGGCGCTATTGTGGCCACCCGCTTTGGGTACTCATTCTGCCTCCCCTCCGAGCGCGTCTCTCTCTCCCACCGCTGGTTGCTAATGGTCGGAAAGCTCTCGCGGGATACGCGCCGGTCAAGTGCGGCGGACGTTCTCTTCACCCCACTGGTTTCGGCAATCTCGGCAATCTCGGCAATCCCCTGATCGATCATGGTGCAGAGCTGCTGGATCGAGAGCTCCACGTCGTCCACACTCTTCTCTGGTGTGTTTGTGTTTGTGTCCTCGGCTGTGTTGTAGAAGACGCTGGTGCTCAAATCGTAATCGGAGTCGATACTGCAGCTGGTGGGGAAATCCAACATGCTCTCCTCCATGCACGACACCAAATCGGCTTTGGACATGGAGAAGGCATCTGACCGGGATCGATACAACTCGGGATGTAACGGGGGTGCACCAAAGTAGTAGAGGATCCTGTCAAATAGGTGCTCAAAGGTCTGTCTCATTGGTTGCAACCCATTGTAACGAGAAAAGGGGAAGGAGAAAAAGGAGGAGCAAGAGATATATAGCGGAACAAGGAGAACAAAATCAAGTGCAGGTTCATAGGAATAGAGTATATATATCCATATATATAGGGGGTTGTGATATAAAAACAGCATATACTTTCCTAGAGTTGCCTGATGGCATAGACCAGCTAGATCTTGGCACTATTGCCCTTCTTCAAGGGAACGGAGACAATGTGCTCCTCGTCTGCGTGCTCCTTGGGCAAGACCACGTCAATGCCCTCGGGGGTGATGGTGGCCTCGACTTTGTCGGCCTGGATGGCCTTGTCAAACTTCAACTGCGAGTAGTAGGTCTGCGAGCTCGAACTCTTGTCGTCGCCCTCCTTATGCTCAATTGAGATCACCAACTCGTTCTCCTTCTTGTTAAAGTTGACAGACGCATCGACATCCTTGATTCCGGGCTTTTCCAAGTGCACCACATACTTGTCCTTCTCCTCGTTTGTCTTCAAGTCCCTGTCGAACCCAACAAAGTACTTGCCCTGGGAAAAGTTGTCCCAAAAGTCGTCGTAGAACTTGGCTCTTCTGTCAAGCGCCTGGTTCCCGTTCTCATACCTGGCGACGGACGTGTCTTCGCGGGGGTCTCTAGCATTCTCGGCCGTCTGGGCAATTCTCTGGGGGTTGTAATGAAGGGGCACCTTGTCAGTGAACTTTCTTGGGCGGGGGAAAGCAAAGAAATCGTCAAAATCGTCGAACCAGAATGGCATTGTAGTGTATATATTGCTGTGTAGTGTGATGGAGAAGAAAAGAAAGAGGAGGCCAGAAAGACGAGGACATAGCTCCCTCTGGCCCTATATTTATAGTGTTTACGGACGCCTTGATGTCCATGATTTGTGGTCACGACCCAACCCCCCTTTTGCTTAGGGGGTGGTGCAAAAAGATAGCCACAGAAAATTCTAGATTGTGCAGGAATATGCATGTGTGGGGAGAGAAAAGCAAAGCAAAGCAAAGCATAGCAAAGCAAAGGAGAGTAAACAAGAGGGGACAGAAGGAGAGAGCAAAAAAGCAACAGGGGCTAAAAACACGGAGGGGGCTGATGAGGCTACTCCACAGTGCCAGAACATTCGATTTGTTTCTGGGCGTGACTAAACAAGACATTGCAGTGTATACGAGTAGCAGCCAAGACAAGCATGAAAGCACTAGGGGTATAGCCGTGGTACAAAGGGATGGTGGGGTGGCATTTACCCATGTAATACATTATACAGATAGCAACCCATTCATTACTATGTTCCTTTACTCTGTAGTCCCCTTCACCCTTGCTCTCTTTCCCCTTTACTCCAATCACTTCCCTCTTAACTTCTGAGGTACGTCGCGTCGATCTTGTTCAAGGAGGGGCCCAAGTAGAGCTTCAACTTTCTCCGATACGCGCTCGGGTTCTGCGTCTGCACCGGATTGCCCTCAAAGTACACGCATTCCAAGTCCGGGAGCTGGCCCAACTGGGCACCAATCTCCTCAAAGCTGGCAATGGCGTTGTACGAGCACCAGAAGTCCGTCAACTTGGTCAAGTGCGCGAGTCCGCCCAAGTGCGTCAACTTGTTCGACGTCACATCCAACACCTGGAGGTTGACGTTGTGCTCGAGGTTCTCAATCTCCTCGATGCCGTTGTGAGACAAGTACAACTCCTCGAGGCTCTTCAAATGCTCGAGTCCTTCGATCTTGGTGATCCGGTTCGACTGGATCGAGAGCACGCGCAAGTTGACCAACGGGTGCAAGTTGTGGAGCCTGTGGATGCGGTTCTTACCCAACCACAACTGGGTGATGTTGACGTTATGCCCGAGGTTCTCAATCACCCCGATCTTGTTGCCGCCTAACTCCAAGTTGGTCAACTTGGTCAACGTCTCGAGGCCTTTAATCTCCTTGATCTTGTTCTGCACGAAAAACAAGCTCTCCAAGTTCACCAACGTCTCGATGTTCTTGATGTTCTTGATTAAGTTAAACGAAAGGTCCAAGCTCTTCAATTTGGTCAAGTGTTTGATCGAAGACGAGATGTGGTTGATGCGGTTGTCGTATAAGTCCAACTCCTCTAAGCCGACGGCCACCTCCTTCAAGCCAACAATGGACGTGATGAGGTTCTGCCGCAAACAGAGCGACTCCAACCGTGCAAAGCGCTCCAAGTGTAAGTCCTCAAGCGAGCCGATTTTCAAGTGCACAAGATCAATGTAGTCGGTATCGGCCTCGAACCCTGCAGTGAGCTCCTGATCCGCCTCAATCTCTTCCACATGGGGGTCGGGAATGACCGTGCCCGGGTACTGCACCGCTCCGTTATCATCACCCTGCTCCCCCGCCTCTTTCTCGTCTTCCTCTTCGTCCTCGGTGTGCGACAACAAGGACTCATCGTGCGTGTGCAGGGCATTCGCGGTTGCCGCATCCGTGGTTGTGGTCGCGGCGGCGACTGAGCCATTGGCGTGCATTTCTCCGTTTGCGGGTATGCTAGGCAACCCATTGCGGTGGTCTATTTCGTCTGCAGATGTCATTGGAGTGGCTCGTTGTGTTGTTATCCTTAGATTGCTCTCTCTGCAATGTGCTTTCCTACATACACTCGCGCATAAACCCAGACGATTTTATCCCGCCCCCTTACCCTGCCTCATCAAAAACCACATATCACGTGATCACAACCCTAACCCAATGAGAGTGCGAGGGTTCGGGTTTTGAGGAGTGTGCCAGGTACATGCCCCGCGACAGCTTATTACAGAAAATGAACGGGGGTGATGAGAACGATCCCATCTGTGCCCGGGCAACACGCTGTTCCTGACACCTCCTCTCTCCTTGGCGACGCAGTGGATAACCCAGCACTGGCTGGCCGGGAAATGGTGTACCCCAAAAGGAGACGAAAAAATAACGCAGTGAACAGTGGTAAACATTCATTGGATATATACAAAGAATACATCACACGGTTGGGAATGTCCCTCCCCGCCTCGGAAGTGGTAGTCGAGCTTAGCTGGGTATGTTCGCTTGCCTATTCTCTCGACTCCTCTTCGTAGATGTAGTTGACGGCCTCCTCAACGGTCTTGATTTCGTCGGCAACCTTATCGGGGATCTCCAAGTCAAACTCCTCCTCCAACGCAACCAAGGCCTCGACAGTGTCCAAGGAGTCCAAGCCCAAGTCCTTCTGGAACGACGACGCCAACGAGATTGACGACTCCTGTAAGGTGGCCACGGTCTTTAATGCCTCGATGGCGCGCTTCTCCACCTCGCTTCTAGTGATGGGCTGTGCGGCGTAGAAACGGACGGGAGCCACAATCGATCTGGCAACAGGGGTGCGAATTGAACGGAGAGCTAATCTGAACATGTCTGTGTGTGGGTGGGGTGGTGGGAGTACTGGTTCTGGTGCTGGCGCTGGCGTTGATGGCGTGCTTACGTGCGAGTCGAGGGTTGGATTTTACCTTCAATTTTTTTCCTCCTCTCTTCACTTGTGCCGCCTCACAAATTTTTCGCTTCCTTGTACATGCCTGCTTACGTAAGAGAGGTCGTGCATTGTATAAAACGTATATCCGCTAATGGATCACATTCTTCTCCTTCCCCCATGCCACACCAGCGCTTGTTCCTACATATGCCCCGAGGGGTTGCCGTTGTTGGCAAAAGAAAAGGCCGAGTAGTTGGCCGACGCACCGGGAGAGGTACCAAGCGAGTTGCCGCCCGAGTTGTTCGACGAGTAGGTCGCGTTCATGTCCACGTACCCGGAAAGGTTGGACACCTGGTCGGTCTCCAACGACGCCGAGGATACGTCCGTGAACGTCCTCCCCAACTTTGACCCCGTTAAGGACGAATTTCCGGTGACGAGGCCGGGAATTCCCGGGTGGCCAAAGTGGCTCGCAACACCACTGTGGCTGCCCACGGCGCTATTGGTCCGTTTGCCGTTAAACATGGACACACGCGACCGCGGCTGTTTTGCTGGATCCTTCTTCTCCTCCAACTTCAACAGGGCAATCTCATCCTGGAAGTTGCTCCGGAACAAGTCCACCAACACCTCGTGTGACATCCTCATGGACGCGGCCACCAACTTGCCGTGCAACTGCAAGCAGCGGTGCAAGATGATGGCGAGGTCGTTGAACACGTTGCGCAAGAGCGCTACCTTCTTGGCGCCGCCATCCTCATCGTCGCCAGGGGTGGCAACTATATGGGTGGCGTCGTTGAAGAAAGCGCGGTACTGGCCCACGCCGCCATTCACCGGCGAATCGACAGTGCCCGTCAACTGTCGTGACAAGTCGCCAAACGCCGTGCTGTAGTCGCGCTTCTCCTCAATCGCTGCCTTGATCATGCTCTCCAACTGGATCAACTCGTCGTTCTTGTTGGCCACGGTTCTAATTGCATTGTCCAAAGGAGACAACTTGACCGTGTGCGAGCTCTTGACAAAGCTGCGGTTCATCAACGTGGGGAACGAGCGCCACGACTCGTACGTGGTCTCCTCAGTCCACATGTCAAACACCGAGGTTGACCCGGGAATCATCTTCAAGCTAGAGAAAAACCGCAAGTTCTTGTTGCGCGCATACTGCCGCACCCCCAACGACATGTTGAAAAGCTTGTCGGAGAACTCGTGCACCGGCTCCACCGTGCGTACGTATAGGTACCGGCAGTTGCCGTTGCCGCTGCCGTCGCGGATCTGCTGTGCCTCCGCGTCGTTGTTAATGATGCGCGCTCCGGGGAACACCTTCAACAACCGCTCGTGCATGGAAGTGATGTGCTCAAACGGCATGCCCTGGTAGATCTGCGACACCCCGCGCATATAAATGGGAAACCCGCGGCCGATAGACTCCACCAAAAAGTACGACGGCGTCAACTTGTCGGAGGACTCCAAGTCCAAGTACAACTGCGCCAACTTGTTGTGTACATAGGCAAAGCTCTTCAAGTCGTACGTGTTCTGGTTGTACGAGTCCAACAACTCATTGTAGGTATCGGCCGCTTTCTCGAGACTGCCGCCCTTGACGAAATTGTTGGCAATTGTCTTGTAGAGAGACACCTTGCGCTCAAACTCCGACTGCTCGGGGAACTTGGGTCGCACACTGGGTGCAAGCGTCTTGTCGTGGTCCCACGAGTACGACGCCGCCAACACCTCCAAGCTCAACGCCGCCTGCACGTAGTCCTTCTTCACGAGACACTCCTCGTACATCTGACTGATGTACGCGTTGAACGGCTCGGGTTTTCCCGCGTTCTTCACGTGCGCCTTCAACTTAATCTCGTGGAACCGGCGGTCGTCGTCAAACTCGGGCCCCACGGGCACGCTGGCGTAGTTGTCGAGTGTAACCAAAAACCGCTCAAGGCTGCCGATGAACCCGTAGATCAACCCAAACGCTACGTCCTCAGGGTCTAATCTAATGGTCAACTTTAAGCGCTCGATGAAACTGCGCTCGCAATCCAAACTGGGCTTGTACATGTTGCCGTGGTGGAGTGTATGCAAGCCCGTGAGGCACCGTCTCTCCACCTCGGTCACGTTGTCGCTGACAATGTACTCTGCAATGACAATCGACCACAACACCTTGACGGCCACACTCTGGCACTGCTGGTCTCTTTGCAACGCAAACGTCATCAAGTCCAGCAAGATACAGTAGTCGTCGCCGACAAACTCCACCTGGTACCCTCCAAACCTGTTCAAGTTGAAGCGTACGACGTCCTCGTCGGTGGCATCCCACGCCAACGCATCCCACGCCTCGTTGAGCAAATGCGCGATACGGCCGCGCACGTCGCCGGTGATGGCGGTGCACGCCCGCCGTGGCACTTCCGCCAAGTTCTCCACTGCCACGGGCGGCAATACCGCCAACTTGAGCAAATTGCGAAGATAGTTGCCCCATAACGACCGATGGAACTGCTCCGACTCTTCGAGCGGCGGGAGGTGGTTGCGCACAATCAACGGCGCTCCCAACTCGAGCGCGCATACGCACCCCTCGGCAATTACTGCGTACAACGACAACCACTTTCCCTCGGGGAAGTATTTGCCCAAGCGCATGTATCCCACAGCAGAAACGATGGCAAGGATATCCTCGGTCTGGAAGTTGTCAGCAGAGTAAAGATGGGCATCCCACAAGCCACCATCATCCGCGGTGGTGCCACTGGTGGTACTGTTGCTTTCACCACCCGATTCCAAGATGGCGCAGTACCCTTCTGCGCCGGCGGCTCTTTTTCCAATACGGGCCACAAATGCAAAACACGTGGCAAGCTCCACCAACACCTCCACCATTGACTCGTCATTGACGATTGGGTCAATGGAGAACTCGAGAAAGGGGTACTTTGTAGGGAACAACCTTGTGAATGTTCTTTTGGCCGCAAACGAGCCGTTGCCCCGCGTGAACTTGTTGTACCGGAGGAAAGTGCGGGCAATGGCGGGCAAGAACTTGGCCAACACCGAGCACAATCCAGTATCCTCGGGGTTTCTCCACAAGAGCGTGCACACGGTATTGAGAATGCTGCACGACAACCGCGTTGCTTCAACATCAAGCGGGCCCAAAAGCACCTGCACGGACCAACCAATGGACTTGGACACCAACACGGACCGCGTCGCCTGTTTCTCGACTAAGACGGAACTAAGCAAGCGGTGGACGAGCAACAACTTGCTAACAATGATTTTGTGCTCCTTTCCGCGTGGGTGCAGTCCCAGAGCTCCCACAACCGCCAGCAGCGCCAGCAGTGCTGATGGGACCTGCCCCGGTTCGTCGGTACCCAAGCCCCGCGTTCCGATCGAGTCGACAAACGACACCATTAAGTGGAGCATCTTACCCTCTTCCAAGTTGTCCCTAAAGGTCATGATATAGTCCATCACATCCATGATCTGGCACTGGTCCTCGACTAACAACGGGTCGTCGATCCTGAGGAACATCGCCACCGCCATAAAGAGCCCGTTCAACGTAGCAAAGTAGTCGTTGAGCTCCTTGGTGCCCGAGGTGGTGGAGATGGCCAAGCGCATCAACACCGCCACCACGCGGCACACCGACCGCGACACCGCATTCCAGTTAGTATCGGCCTTGGAGAACACTGCTTGCATGCGCTGCAACAAAAACATGCCTACACTGGCCTGCCGGATGTATTTGGCCACAAAGTTATCGATGAGGTACAAGTACTGCTCGTGCTTGCCCACAACTGTGTCCAACAAGTGGATCATCGCCCGGAACGTGTTCTCCCTAAGGAGCTCGACGCTAGCGCCGTGCTGGTCAAAGCTGTGGCCCGTGCTGGCAACAATTCCGTACAACGAGCTCAACAACTCGAGGAAATACTTGACTAGCTGGGCAAGCTCCAACTCGCAGAACGCATCCAACGAGTGCGCGAGCTTCTCTACCCCTTGTGCGCCCAGCTGGAGGAGCATTTTGTACTGAAAGATGTTGTCAATGGACACGTCCGAGTTGTAGACCTTGCCCACGTACTCTGTGATGACCTCGATGGTGGCAATGCCGACATTGTTTGTTTGCGACACAATCTCCACCACGTGCGGAGTCTTTCTGTTAAACTCGACCAACCGGTTGCCCGACCGGTACATGACCCGGCCCTCGCCGGTAAGCACACCGTTCACGTACAAGGTCAAGGTAATGTAGTCGTCCTTGGGCACTCTCCGCAGCGGCGCCTTCAAGGAGACCCCGTTGATCTTGATGATCTCGCCCACGGACTCACCGGAAACCACGGAGATAAACTGCCACACCCGCTGCTCCTGCTGGTTAGACGCCTTGGCAAATGTGATCAAGTCGTTGTTAGGGGTGCTGACCTCGATCGTCAACAAGTCGTCGCTGCCGCTGCTGCCGCTGACACCCTCACGCAACGTGACCTTGCCGGCGTGCAAGTAGATGCGCTCGTAGTTTTCGGCCAGCGGATCAAAAAAGATGGGCCTGATGCGCGAAATGGCTGCGGTGGCAATGCTGCCAGGGTTGGAGGAGGAGACTGATGTGGAAGCGGCAATGGGCATGCTAGTGATTCCGCCTGTGGTGCTGGCAGTAATGGCAGTACTGTTGCTGCCATCAGAGGCATCACCTGACAACCGATGCTTAAACTCCTTCACGGTGACAACCAACTTCTCTGCTCTCGGGTTGACGGCAACACCATGGTTGGAGCCGCTGATGACACGGTCTACGAGCTCGCCCCACCCGTTATTGGTCACGCCATTCACCTGCGCTGCCTTCTGCTTGCCCGCGTTGCTAGCAAACGACCCAAACAACTTGATGGTGAAGTGGTGTGCTTCGCCCGACTCGAGAGAGCCCTCGTTATGCGAAAAGATCCGCGTGATGTCGGCTACACCCGCGGCCACGCCCTTCTTGACACGCGTGATTTGCGGCACGCCGCGTGTTGGCTTGCTGTGCAAGTTAATCTCCTCCGTCAAAATGGCCACGAGATACACCCGGTTTTTCTCAATCTCGCTGGCAGGGAGGTTACCAAACAACGCGGCACTGATTTTCTCCACGTGCACCAAGTCGTCTACGGAGTCGGTGTGCACGGCAAACGCCTCTGTCAACCGTTTCTTGGTATTGCGGATGTACATGTACGCGGTGGTACCGGCAAATCCCGGTGGTTGGTACGCCGACGATCCGGATACCGACTTGAAGTCCACAAGGATGTGCGACGGCGGCTCGTAGTGCAACTTCTTGTTAATCGCGGGCGCCAACGAGTAGTCTGAGGGATTGTTATGCGAGTTGAGCGGGAAGTTGGCCACCAACGCGCACAACTCGCTGTTCAAGGCAATCTGCGAGGGCACGGCGTGGCCCAACGACAAGTCGGCACCGGTGACGGGGTCGCGCGCGAGAATGGACTTGTACCCTGATGTGTCGGTGTGCTCGTGCTCCAAATCGTACGAGTGCGGGTTCAACCGCGCCGACAGGGACCCCAACTTCTTGGCAATCTTGTTCAACAAGAGTGCGGCCATCTCGCGCGCGAGCTGCGCTTCGTTGTCCGTCAACAAGTCGTTGACCAACTTGGCTCTCGTCTCGAACAA
Organism: Zhuliangozyma boniae; assembly: GCA_002094185.1. Taxonomy (NCBI): domain Eukaryota; kingdom Fungi; phylum Ascomycota; class Pichiomycetes; order Serinales; family Debaryomycetaceae; genus Zhuliangozyma; species Zhuliangozyma boniae. The sequence goes on from MXQC01000068.1 coordinate 62,535, forward strand.
GCTGTAGTAGATGCCTGACAACTTCTTGAACAACCGAAACTCGCCGACAGAGTACAAGGCAAAGATGTGGGCGTTGAGCGATTCCAACGCTAATTTGATGTCCTGGACAACCACATTGTTGGTGGTGTTAGCATTGTTGGTGGTGGCATTGCCGTTAGTGGTGACACTGCCGTTGCTGCTATTGCCACCCTTGTACACGAGGATCTGGGGAATGGAGAGTCCCCCCACATCACCGGACCGGTCCAAGTCCGTGGCAGTGTCGTGGTGCTTGGTCTCGGTGGCACTAATTGACGGAACCACGCCCAAGTCGACGATGTTGTTCAACTTTTTGTCCACTTCCACGTTGGTCAAGGGAAGTTCCTCCAACACCTGGACAAACCGCAAGGGAAACACCACCACGCGGCTGTTCTCGCCGGGCAAGTCGTCGAGGTTCACGGACGTGGTGATAAAGTCGCTGGGAAACGGCTTCGACACCGCGTACCCGCGCGCCCACTTGTCGCCTTTGGTCTCAAAGATGTAGACATGGTCGCCGGGGTACAAGTTCTGCAAGTGCGGATTGCGTAAGTTGGGGTGCTTCTCATTGGGCAAGAACGCTCTGACAACGGTGCCCTTTAACAAGGTCTCAGTGGGAGTCCATGTCATGGTAGGTGGGTAGGGGAATAAGGGGGTGGAAATGGGAGTGGGGGTGGAGTTTGTTAGAGATCTTGGGGTGGCGGTCCAGAATGAGCTAACAGAAATATTGTCTGATCTGGAGAGAAACTGCATGTGGATAGGAAAAAAAGGGATCGTCCAAAATGACAGGTAACAGGGAAAAAATCATATATGGTTAAAAGCGCGGCGCAAAACAGACGATGTGGCTATTTTTCCCAATGCGGAAGACAACGATGAAGAATATGCGCAGGTGTCTATAACAGCACACTATGGATACAATAGGTGTTTCTACAACGAGTGCCTGCGGGGAACCTGTCTGCTTCCCGTGCTTCCTTCCTATGCTAGGAAGGAGGCGATCTTCTTGGCCACTTGTTTCACGTCCTTCTTGTTGTAGTCCCTGCCCCCGTCCCAGATATACCGGTCCATCTCGGTGCGGCCTGAGTCAAAGTCTAGGCGGTCCAAGCTTGGGGTGGACGTGCCCTTGAGGAACCGGTACCCCGTGTACAACACGGCAAAGATCATCAACGGCCCGTAGCTTGAAAAGAAGAACATGGTGTTCCACTCGCCCGAGAGAAACACCACGTAGCCCATGGAAAGGATCATGAACGCGGTGCCCGCCATCCCCGCCATGGCAGTGTACGGCTGCAAGGGTGACTTGTAGGGGTACGACTTGTCGTCGCGACTCATAATGTCGGGCCGGCGCTGCATGCCAAAGTAGAAGCGCACGTACGTGAAGCACATGGCGAACCACACAAATATCCCCGAGGAGGAAATGACGCTGTTGAGGTTTTGGAACACTACCGTCGCTGACTGCGACACGCACGTGTACGCAAGGAGGCCAAACGACCCGGCAAACAACACCGCATTGTAGGGGATCCCGAACCGGTTGCACTTGGTGAGGAACCGGGGCGCCTTGCCCTGCAACGCCAACGAGTACACCGTGCGCGAACTTACGTACAACTGAGCGTTGCCGCAGCTCACGGCGAAAAACACGAGAAATGCGTTGGCGGCGGTGCTGAAGTGGCAGAGGCTCGCCGACTGGAGGGCCACAATCCACGGGCTCTGGGCGCCACTGCCGTACCCGGCCACCACCGTGGTGTCGTAGTTGCAGTGGGCGCCGCCCGCGGTTTGGATGGCAAGGTTGGACTCGTACTGTGACCGGTCAATACCGGTGTTACCCGAGTAGTAACGCAACAAGCGCGGGTCGCCCGCATACACGTTCAAGCTCACCAAGAATGCCGACAAGCAGTAGAACACGAGGATGCGCCAGAACACGCGCTTGGTAGCAGAGGGGAGTGCCTTGCGCGGGTTCTTGGCCTCGCACGCGGCAATGCACACAATCTCGGTGCCACTGTACGCGTAGCACACTACCAACACCGCTGTCAACAACTGCATGAATCGCCCGCGGTCTCCCTGCACACCGTTGCTGGGCGGACTCATCCCGTTGTCGTGCAAGTTGAATGACGGCCGGAAAAGGCCAAAGATGATGTTGTTTTCAAAGTCCGAGCGCAGATACATCCAGTACTTGAACCCCAACACGGGAGTGCCGAACTTGCCACGGTTGAGCACAATCATAATCACCATCATCACCAACGCCCACACCAACTTGATCAAACTCAGAACATACTCGATCTCGCCAAATATGCGGATATCGATCAAATTGCTCGTCACCACCAAGCCCAAAAATAGGGTCACGAACCCCACTTTGGATCCGTTGTTGGTCGTGGTGTTCAAGTCGGGGTAGTACAGCAACATGATCACCCCCGCCACCACCTCGCCCGTGACACCAAAGGCAAAGCTGAGAAAGTAGAGCCAGCCTGCGGCAAACCCAAACGCATCATCCACGAACCGCGAGCTCAACCCGGAGACGCCGTCCACCACGGACACAAACGTAACCATCTCAGAAAATGACACCATGGTGCACATGACAATCATGCCCACGATGATAAAGGCGAGCAATGCTCCAAACCCGCCGGCGATGGTGATGGCTTTGCCCGAGTTGAGGAACAAGCCCACGCCGATGGTACCTCCCAATGAGATCATCTGCAAGTGGCGCACCGTCAATTTGCGCTGTAAAAACACCCGCCGCTCGTTGGGGTGGCCCTCATCCTCATACGTGCGCGGGGCCGATGAGGAGGATATGGGTGGCGACAGATGCGGACCAGCAAACTCATTGCCAAAGTTGAGCTCGCTCATGTCACTCTTGGACGCAAGCACCTGCGACCACCGCCGGCGCCACGGTTTAATTGGCGACCAAAACTTGCCATCCCTTGCCGCCGTGCTGATGTCAGCATCAGCGTCGGCCCCTGCATAGTACTTGTTGGCCAAATCGACTTCCTCCATCACGCTCAACGCGTGCAGCTTGTCGCCGACGGGCGGTAGACGCTGGGCCACTTCCGAACGAATCCGGTCGTTGACGGCGCTCTCAGCAATGTACTTTTTGAAGTCGTCGAGCTTGGAGAATCCAAACACGGAGGCGGAGCTCGAGCCCGAGTCGATCCGCTGGAGCGGAATATCAGTGCCGTTGCGCATGCTCTCCATGGCGCGCCGCGCCCGTTCCTTCTTGTCTCGTTGTCGCTTCAACGCCTCGTAAGCGCGCAAGTATCCCAAGTGGCCGCCGGTTCCCAAGTCGTTGGTTGAGGATAAAACCTGGTCGACCACCGAAGAGTCAAGCGATAGCTGGTCGGCTGCGTAGTTCGGCGGAGAGTCGGCGCCCTGCAGCCGTGTCGGTAGCGATGTGGAGGATAAATAATCCTCTTCGGCATGGTTGGGGTTTCCGGTGTGGCGGGGGAAGACGTCTCGTAGGTGGTGTGTGGATTCGGACTCGGTATTCCCTGCCGCTGAGTAATCATCCTGCTGGTGGAGGCGGGGGAAGAGCTCGTTGTTGTGCACGGAACTGCCCGAGGAGCTGGCAGACGAACCATCACTGTGTGATCGGGATCGGCTCATTATAGTAGGCAAAGCTATGTGGTCGCCATAAACCCTAGAAGAGGGGGTATATCTGGGTGTAAGCGGGTTTAGACAGCCTTGTACCTGTATAACTTTGATACCCCTGTTTGTGATCTGTAACCGCAGGTGAATGAGAGAGAGAAAAAAAGAAGCAAGCAATATTGGGGAACGGAGTGTTTGCCTTCCAAGAGGAATAGTATTTACAACGAGATGGCATTTCTCTCTCCCCACCACCTCTCTATTCCGCATTTTTACATCGAGAGCATGCAGCGGTGCTGGCAAGCACCACCCCACGGTATCGACCTAAAAAGGGGGTGAAAAGGGGTAAATGGGGGAGGGGGTTTGCGTCAGGAGCCGAAAACAAAGTGCAATGGCAACGACACTGTGCAGATAGACCGTGAGCAAGCCCACTGAAACGTCATATCCGCCCAAAAAGCCAAAAATAGGTTATTGTAACAAGTATTAAAAGCCATCAATGATGGCATTTCAGCTGTTACACTGAAAAGAACAGATACTACACTGGATCTAAGCCAAATGGCAAAGAGATTTGGTGAAGAAGAAAAGAAAGGAAAAGGGAAAAAAAGGCAGAAAAAAAGTGGCAGGGCATCGTCGCGCTTTTATAGTAGTGCGTGGCGGTGGGGGCACGACTGAAATAGCACATGTGCACGACTTTTTTGGAGAAAGAGATTTTTCTGCATGTTTTCTCGTTTCTGGTTCCACTTGCGGAGATGGCAGGCGGCGACGAAAACAAGCTGGTACATATTGACAATGTTTCCAGTGGTGGCGCACCGTCGCTTATACCACCTGCCACAGAGGCTTCTCTTAATCTCGGGTTGTCGGCAGCCAATAAAAAGCGGGGAGCACGAACGCCGTTTTTGTGCTGGAGCTGAGGGGGCGGGACAATGTTTGATGACCGACTCAAAACGGCGGCGGCATGCAAGATCATTGTGCTACCCCTGAAAGTGGCCAACGACGGTAGTAAGATAAAAGAAAGCGTACTGCACCTTCTTTTTCTTGGCACTCGCAAAGGCAGGCGTGGATGAGATGGGAAAAGGGCAGAAAGGGGTCGATGAGGGCAGCACCATATAACCCCGCGCTCATATGGCCAGGGCGAAGGTCAGAGCAATGGCAGGGGGAGGGCAGCTCTTCCTTCATGCAGAGCACAAGCCTACGCGCTGCTCCCACCACTGGGAAAAACCCCGACACCAGGGGTCTTTCGGTCCTTCCCTTTCTGTTTCTAGCGCCGTTGGGGTAGCCAGCGTCCCGCCAAACGTTTCTTGCTGGAAATATATTTCTGCCCTTTCCCGTTTCATTTCTGTTTTCCACACTTTTTCTGTTTCAAGCAACTTCTGTCAAGGCGTCGGCGTTAATTTCGAGCTATCTGGGGTGCAGGAAGGAGATCTGTGGGAAATGGGGGGTTGGGGGTTAATGGGTTTGGGCGACTGTGTACATACTGAGCCGAGACGAGCATGGTACAATTCACAGTTGTATTAGCGCCTTGCTATGTTGTCTATACAACGAGGGTGTGTAGCGTTGGAAGGGGGAGGGAGGCAAGTATACGCAGATGCAGACACAGACCCTCCCGTGTGTATCCCATCTCTCTTCCTGCCTGTCTCTTCTACTGTTTCCCTTTCCCGCCCGGCGGTTGGTGCCGCTGTTGTGTGACGCCGGGCAGAAATGGCGCCCCTGACATCGTATCTATGCGCGACAGAGGAAAATAAAAAGAAGCAGTAGTCTGCTTTTGTGTCAAGATTTGGGTGCTAAAAAGGAGGACGCCCAATAGAAAAGAAATACACGGTGTCAACGTGTTTTCTCCAGTGTAATGCTGGTTCTGCTGCGAAGCCATCTTTTCTGCGAAGCTCTCTCTCTTTCCGCCTCCCACTCCTTTTCCCAGTGGAGCCGTCATTAGTTGCCTGCACCGCCCTTTACAACACCTGCTGGTACTTTGGTGCCATCATCGCCGCCTGGGTCACCTTTGGTACCCAGCCCATTGTCTCATCCTACTCGTGGAGAATCCCCTCCTACTTGCAGGGCCTCGCCCCCGTGGTACAGCTCTTGTTCTTCTTCTGGGTCCCCGAGTCGCCCGGATACTTGATCTCCAAGGGCCGTGGGGACAAGGCTAGAGCAATCTTGGCCAAGTACCACACCGGCAACGACGGCACCACCGAGGGCGACAGATTTGTCGAGTTTGAGATGAAGGAAATCAAGACCGCTTTGGAGATCGAGAAGGTGTACTCC